>WTXI01000132.1:0-101001 GCA_022376515.1 Lactifluus volemus
TATCCCACACGCGGATTGTGTGGTCATCGAGGCCGATGCGATGCGCTGTCCGTCCGGCGAAAATGAAACAGATCTAACCCAATCGGTGTGTCCAGTAAACGGGCCCGCTACGATCCGTCCTGCGCATCCCACACGCATATCGTTCTATCATGAGGCCGATGCAATGCACCGCCCGTCTGGTGAGAATGCAACAGATTCGACCAATGGTGTGTCCAGTAAACGGGCCCGCTACGGTTCCTCCCGTTGTGGTATCCCAAACGCGAATGTGCAATCCCCCCGAGGCCGATGCGACGTGCCGCCCGTCCGGGGAGAATGAAACAGAAAGGATGTCCATTGTATGTCCAGTAAATGGGTCCGTTACGATTTGTCCTGTTGCGACATTCCACATGCGAATCGTGCAGTCGCCCGAGCTCGATGCAATGCGCTGGCCGTCCGGCGAAATGCAACAGAATTGACGAAACTGGTGTGTCCAGTAAACGGGCCCGCTGCGATCTCTCCCGTCGTGGCATCCCACACGCAAATTGTGCAATCAGATGAGGCCGATGCGAGGCGTTGCCCGTCCGGCGAAAATGCAACAGAATAGACCCCGACACTATGTGCATGAATCGTCATTTCCAATGCTGGCCAATGTGACAATTCCCCACGTTCCAAGGTCAATGTGTGAGGAAACTGGGAAAGGTATTGATTGCGGATGCGGGAAGAGGTTGGTGTGAAAGGGAGCGCAGACACATAGATATGCGGAGCGCTCTTCGCCACGGCCATTCCGAAATACCGCACAAATGCGGACGCGTCATGCACCAATCCCAACAATCATGCACTTCTGGTTGAGTACTCTGTTTTACCCGAATGTCATTACATGTCATACTCAATTATCGGGTGTACCTACCTCAAGCTGCAACCACGATGATAATACTGGTGAAATAGGGCCCACGCGACTCTTAATGCTAAGCACTTCCAACCAATACAGAAATTTTGTCTCGAAGAGAGATCGGACCTTCTTGAAGATATCCTGGTCGAAGGCGAAATGTCCTAAATGATCGACCAGTAAATACACGCGTAAGATAGTCCAGATGGAATGTGTTCGACAATTCGAGATTCAAGGTCAGGGACGTCGCTGTTGGCGAGATATGACGACTCGAGTTTGCAGATGTTGAATTTGAGACTATCGAGCATTAAGCCAAGGCAGGAATGTGCCAACTGTCGATGGGAGTTGGAGAGGTCACATAGAATACATCGTTCGTCTGATTGGTTAGAAAATCACGGAATGAGGTATGGAGAGGAACGATGGGACGCATTTGATCCGATGACGTCACGTTGCTCAGCAGCGAGCCCAGACGACGAAGTGTTTCAAGTACAGGAAGTGGTTCGAAATCCTCAGGATCATCAATGGGTGCATGCCGTCGCAAAGAAATTAAGGACTGGATGGAGAGGGGCTCGATCGCAGCAAAAAGCTGTCCCATGATGGACCGAAATAGCGCTGTGCTTCCTCTGATTTGAAGTATTCTTTGAGAACTTCTTCGTACAAATGATCCAACAAACCTCTCCCGCGACCTTGAGAGTGTCCCAACAGGCGCTGTATGAGCTTCTTCACGCTGAGGCCGAGATTGTCAGGGCTATTGATGAATCCGGATGCAACTGCAGCCCACTGAAATAGGCCCTCTGCACCCTTCGCTAATCTGTCACCATGCTCTTTGAACACTTCCTCGGAGAGCTCATCCTGGAGATAAATCCCAATATCGCGCTCCGTGTCGGCTAGTTGGGCGTCATTCATGTAGAGGGTATGGACAGACTGCGCATTGGTGAACGCAGGTTCAATACCATGCTCCGGCCTCGAAGTGATGAAGATGCGGAAGTTTGGCGGGAGGTCGATGAGGTGTTGGGCAAGGAATGTATGTAGTCCATTTTTGCCGATCGTGATGCCACTCTCATCCAACGCATCGATGACGATAAGGATCGTGCCATCGAGTTGTAGGTACTTGAGTGGTTCAAGGAGGAGCCATTCAAAAAGTCTAGGATAATCTCGGGTATTACGGAGAGACGAATTATCCACAACGGCCTTCCCAAGGGCGAGTTTGAACGGAGGATAACGATCGCAAAGATCACGAGCAAGTGTTGTGAAGAGATGATAACCATCGTCTTTGGATTCCTCCTTCCGACGAAATGCGACATAAGACCAAGACACTTCGTGTCGAAGAGACGCGCAACTTCATGCGCAATCGAGGACTTTCCTGTGCCTGCCTGGCCGAAGAGACGAGGCCACGTTCAGAGTTGGGATTCCCGACCCATTCAATGATGTGGTGCAAAAAATCTTGGCGAGTGCCTGGATGACAGCCCTTCCTATCGTTGAATCGCCACCCTTCTAAAACAGGCATTTCTCCGATTATTGCCCTCAATTCTGCGCTCACCCTGTCAGATGGTTGATCCGACATTTGCCAGAATCACGCACCAGATTCCAATGCCTGGTTCGAGTTTTCGTTAGCTGCGATCTCATTCATCTCGTATCTGAAGGACAGCAGCCCCAGCGATGACATTAGATATGTGAGGAACTTTTTATGCAGTCGGATGAGCGTGGTGCGGTAGGTCTCGACCTTGTCGTCAAGCTGGCCGCCGATATTCTTAAAAACTCGTTTCCCTGGAAATCACATGTTAATAACAAGAAACGAAGATGGTCAAGACCGTCGTACCGACTTGCACGTCCTTCGCATACGATTCGATAAATTCGGCAGATTCGGAGACGCACTGCAGCATCTCCTCGAGGACTTTTGCCTGGGTAGATCCCTGCGAATGCTGGTCAAAACGTCCGCGTCCTTCGCAAATTCAAACGCGTCCCGTATCGCGATAAGTAGTGTCCGGACATTATCGTCAAGCTGAAACTGGTGTACCAAGGTCTGGTAGCGAAGTCACAAAAAAGCAGAATGAATTTCCATGGCTCCGACAAATAAGGACACATACCTCGGGGATCTTTGAGAACAGGCTCCATGCTAAGCTGGCATAGGGGTTCAGCTGGGACGGAATGAATTAACAAAGGGTAGGGAGAGAACATATTTTGAGCATACTTTTAGGATTGGACTGACTGGTCCATCACCCATTTGATACTATTAGTGGTAGTCTTCCACGTCTTTACCGCATCCAAAGCTTCCCCAGCGCGATCCAGAGTATGTGACATCTCCGCCTGGTTGTCCGCCATTGATGCCACAGGAGTACCGCTCTCGATGGGAACGGTACCCATCCGAGATGAAGAAGATAGGGCGGTGGTAGTTGCCGTCGGTCGCGTGGTATCAGTAGAATGTGTAGCACCTTCTTCAGCGACAGGGTTGTCCAGATCTGCCATTCTTGGATTTGGGGCGTTGTCTGACGCAGTAAAAGACGAACTCGGATTCGTTGACATGGTGATCGTTATGTAGGGTGTGGCCTGCTCCGTCAGGTGTCCATGTCGATCAGCGCCGCCGAATACAATATTGAGCTCTACAGGTTGGATGCTCAGCCAGATGCTTGGATAAGAATCCGAAAAAGACGAACCGCGTTGAGATTCACAGCCTATTTCCTGTGTTCCAATAAGGATGTCTTTCTGGATGGCTCTTTTTGCATACAGAGATATTGTAACACGAGAATGTGGTTGTAAGGCACTACAGGAGATTCAGTTGGTGAATAGAGGCAAAAGTATAAGAGTACTTACAAAGCATCGACCTCCTCGTTCCACTCCACATGATTCCCCATGCTCCGCACAGCTCGTGTATGCCAAGTTCTCGCCCCAGCGATCACAGTAACATAAAAACGATTTTCCTTTCGAGAGATAGTCTTGATATGTGGAAGGTTCTGTGCTCTGAGAACTGGCAGGGAAGAGAGATTTAGTACTTGTGACAGCGAGATATCAAGACACATACTGGTTAGTTGGAGTGGAAATGAACTAGTTTGCATATCGGTGACTGGAGTGCGGCTGAGGTCGGTTATGCTAGTTGTTAAAGGACTCGGGCTGTATAAATGGTTAAAAGCGGGGACATCGGAAGAGAAAGAATTTTGCATACGAATTGCGAGTTGGTGGCTACAGAAGAGATCGATAAGGATGAGATCGATGAGAGGTTTGAGCCTTGCCTCGAGGCAGCCACCACATAGACCAAAATGGTAATGATTCATACCCAAACGAATTACTGTGCAAACTTTTGTTTATTAATAAGGCCACCCGCTTGGGGGTGCATCTAAAATTAGAACGATATAGAGAAGGCGATTAGTATGGCCCCTGCACCACGCTATCTCAAAGTGGTAGACCTACGGATCTCGATTATTTTTACCTCTTTTTGCGTTTCTTACTTTGCGAATCTTCGTCCACTACCCTTTGTTTTCCCTTTATTTTCGACCCTCTTTGTCTAACTCACAGCATGGTGTACTGCACAGCCCATCATAAAACCCACATCCCACTGCCGCTACAGCCAAGGCGTTCTAAATGAGCGTGCCTGCCCCCCCATGATTAATGTCCTAAATCTTGGGAGCGTCCATCACAGCACACAGCTAAAAACTTTAATACAGTGGTAGATCGGTAACGTACAGCATGTAATAACTTAATGGATGTCCAAGGAGACTCATCCGACGTCTAGGGATGCGATCCCATTGATCCATTCGTCAACTCGTACTGTACACCCAGTTTCTCCTCAGACAAGGCTTTTGGCCCTTGAACACTCATTTCACTCCCAGGGTCAGCCCCTGGCCTGTAATCACCTGGAGACTCGCAGCGCGGGAGTCCGAATGATCCGAGTCTCTAGCCCTGGCTACTTCATTTAAACTTTCGCAGAGCGAGGCCACGATGGTAACGATGCCGCGAGTCGTCTCTGTTGTTGTGTCGGGGATCGGTAGGTCATGCGGGAGCTTGAACGGACGCGAAAAGGAGGGCATTGGACAGGCCGGATGAAAGGTAGATGATGTCGACCAAAATTGTGATAGAAAATGGGATGGGATTTGTCCGCGAAGGTGCTATAGCGCACAATCGACAAGGGAAAAACCTGTGAAATCAAAGCAGTCAGGAAGAGGATACCTGAAAAAAAACGGTGCCTCACTGACGACCTGCCTGCTAGCCCGTTCGCTGATCTTCTCCACGCTCAGCCATTCGCTCCACTCGACATGAAGTTGAATATGATGGCCGCGCCAACTCGAATTCGCGCGAAACGAGCGGTTCAAACCCATCACCATCAACATTTTTAGATTTGCACATCATGTCTGCGGTATACAGCGGCCTCTTGTGATGTCTATATAGTGGTTAGGATATCCAGAGAAGTTTGGATACGCGCAGAATAGGACTGAGACTAATAAATGATTATGAATCCAAGTAAGACGCGTCAACTTCAATTAGACGCGCGGCGTCTGTCGAGATTAGAACTTTTGCGCTACCCTCATCCTTTCCGTCATAACACCTACCGACTCTGACAATACCGTCTTCTCGCCCCAAGGCAGATTACATCAAGTGGAGTATGCACTCCGTCAAGCAGGGATCGGGAGCAGTCGGTCTATACTTGAAACCTCATGCAATCCTCCTTTCTCTCAAAGTGCGTGTTGTGCCATGCCCGTAGCAGCAGCAGCGCTTCGTCTCATTCCTTTGGCTCACGCCTACGTTGTCCAGCGCTCAAGTAGCCCGCCTAGTACCAGCAAATGATGTTCCGCGTCGACGACCACGTCGGCATTGCGATCGCAGGCCTAACCTCGGATGCACGTGTACTCCTTCCGTTGTTCTATATTTCTCACATTATTAATAATTCCCACCCACAGACTCAAACGACTTGATTTCAAAGTATAGCAACTTTATACGCCAGCAGACCATGGCATACACGATGGTCTTCAACCAGCCCGTCCCGAAAATCGCCTCATGTCGGTCATCGCTGACAGTGCGTTTCGCCATTTTTCTGAATTCACGGCTTTTTTGTGGCAACTGATGTATGTATTGATCAACCACGCAGGTGCCCAAGTGGATACACAGGAATATGGCCGACGTCCATACAATGTCGGCGTCCTGGTCATCGGGCTAGACCACATTGGACCACACATATACAAGTTCTCACCAAGCGCATGGCCAAGTGACAATTACTTACCTTGCCGTCGCAATCGGTGCCCGTAGCCAAAGCGTTAAGACGTATTTCGAGAAGCATTCTGAGTGTTTTGCTGATTGTACCGTATCCCCTCACCTTCCTTTTGCGACCATTATCTTACTGAAAAGTGTTTCGTTTGTCCCGGAACTGAACGTTTTTGTGGCAGTTTGGAAGATTTGATTCGCCCCTGGTTGCGCGCGCTCTGTGAGACGCTGCAGAAAGACAAGGAACTCACGACGAACAACATCTCGATTGGTGTTTTAGGCCCGTGCAGCATACACGAAGCTGAGGGCACGCCAGTCGACTTTCGTATCCTCGAACGAGGTGTATAGATGTTGGGGATGGTACGCACGGCATGCCTCTAAAACTTCAATAATTTTGCTGGGGGATGGCTGGGATAGCCACAAGTATTTAGATGGGCAGGTTGACTTTGCTCGTCTCCGATATGAGAGCTTAAATAGTTAATACTTGCGGACGCTGTACTTCATCTATGCTTCCGTTCTCAGGCTATGCGGCCTAAGAGAACAAGCCTAACAGTATGCTAGCGATTTCCGAGGAGACTCTGACAAACATTAAGAATTGAGGAAGTTAGGAAAATTGGGAGGGTATCGCAACCGCTCAGTGGTAGAACTGGGCGCTTAGTAAGAGATTATCACGGTGTAGACGCTGGCTCTCTGGACTTCTCTTTGCTTTGCGATCAATCCAACTGTTAGCTCAATAAAATGTAATTTACATTTAGGCGATATTGGACGAGAATCAATCCTGAGGCTCAGTCAGAAAGAGAAAGACTATATTTATCTACCTATTGGACGAGAATCAATCCTGAGGCTAGGTAGATAGTAAGTAACTTAGAAGTGAAGCAAACAATGATAAGATACTAACCTCAGTCAGAAAGAGAAAGACTGAGGTGTGCGGGACACAAAAGTTACTGTACTTATGGTAGAAACTAACTGAGATAATTAGTGAACTAATGTTGAAGCAATAAAAGGTGGAACGCTATGTGAAACGAAAAGATCGGGGCAATATGATGAAACGTAGATAACGACTGTCCAAAATCAGTAATCTGTCCGAAACTGGTATCACCGGGTATAAGCGGTCACACGTCACGTAACGTGTCACCGCGCGTTGGCTCGACTTACGCTCTGCGAGGCTGCGCTTCCAACACGCCCCCTCAGCCCGCAGGGTGTACTCCCATACTGGCTGTGAAGCGTTCGTGCTTCTCGCGAACAAGCCCCTTGGTAAGCACATCAGCAACTTGTTCGTTAGTAGGCATATAATCCAGAACAATGGCTTTCAGATCCACTTGCTGTCTCAGAAAATGATGCCTGACTTCTATGTGCTTGGTGCGATCATGGAATTCGGGATTTTTCGCGATGGATATGGCTGATTGGTTGTCAATATAGAGGGTAATAGGTATGTCGCTTGTTTGATCGTTCCAGATCTCGCTGATAAGGCTTTTCAGCCAAGCGGCCTCTTTGGCTGCATGTGCTCCGGCTATGTACTCGGCCTCGGTGCTCGAAAGTGCGACAGTTTGTTGTTTCTTCGAGCTCCAGCTAATTGCACCCCCTGCCAGCATGAAGACGAAACCGGACGTCGATTTGCGGTCGTTCACGTCGCTGGCCCAGTCTGCGTCGACGTAACCATGGAGACGGGTCCCCTCTTTGGTCCCTCGCTGGAAAACGAGGCGGCGATCGCTCGTGGCTCGGAGGTAGCGGAATGCGCGGTCGAGGGCGTGCAGGTGCTCGTCACCGGGGTTAGCGGCGTGGCGACCTAGCACGGCCACTGTGTAGGCCAGGTCCGGGCGCGTACTGAGCATCAGGTACATCAGTGCGCCGATCGCGCTCTGGTACGACTTGACGTCGGTTTCGGGTGTGTCGAGCTTGATTAGATGCTCGTTAGGGACTGCAGGGGTGCTGATCGGTCTACAGTTAGCTTTGCCGTGACGCTTGAGGATGTCGTTAATGTAGCGCTCCTGCGATAGGGCGATCCATCCGGCATCGCGGTCGCGTGTAACGTGGACACCCAAGATCCAAGCGATCTCACCCAAGTCCGTCATCTGGTAGGTCTTCTTCAACATCTCCTTATCATGGTTAATGACCTGCAGGCTCTTGCAGACCATGGTGATGTCGTCAACATACAGCGCTATGATGGAGTGGATGCCGTCTTTCAGGCGGGTGAAAACGGCGTGGTCGGCGTCCGTGTGGGTATATCCCATCGATTCGAGCGTCGCCCTGATGTGCTCGTACCAGGCGCGCCCCCCTTGCTTCGTGCCGTAGACTGCCTTCTTCAACCTCAAGACCATACCTTCAGGTGTATCAAAACCAGGGGGGGGAGCCATGAAGATCTCCTCCTTCAGGTCCCCATTCAGGTAAGCGGACTTGACATCCATCTGATGAATTTCTAGGTCAAACTTGGCGGCAAGTGCAAGAATCGTACGAAGCGAGGCGAATTTCGCGACGGGCGCAAACGTCTCGTCGAAATCGATGCCCTCCGTTTGGGTGAAGCCTTGCGCGACGAGGCGCGCTTTGTACTTCTGGATGGTACCGTCGGGGCCTCTCTTGATCCTGAAGACCCATTTGCTCCCCACAACCTTTCGATTGGTAGGGCGCGGGACCGCCTCGTAAACCCCCATATGCTCAAACATTCGCTTTTCCTCGTTACAGGCAAGCTCCCACTGAGCGGCGTCGGGACGTGCCATGGCTTCAGCATAAGTCCTCGGATCGCTAGCGGGGTCGCGCGCGACTGTAGCGCGTTCGGCAGGTCGCCTACGTGCTCCGTATGAGGAGGTCGAGTAGCGGGGATCGTCATCGCGGACGGGCGCGCGGACGTTCCGCTTCGGTCGCGAGAGCGCGATCGGAAGATCGGGAGGTTGAGGAGTCACTTTGGGTGCCTCATCGAGTAGTTGCTCGATCTCTGATTCGCTGACTGAGTCTGTTTCAGAGCTGCTTTCGGAATCGGAGGAACTAGAAGAGGAGCTGGAAGAGTCGTTTGGCGCAGGTGGCGTTGCGGCTGGTGTGGGCGTTGCGCCCGGCGTGGTGGTGTCTAGGACATCGTCGGGTTCGAGGATGATACGCTCGTAGAGTTTAACTGGCCCCCCCTCGTCGAACACGACATCGCGAGACTCAAAAAAGCGGCAGGTTTGTCGGTGCACAAGCAGGTAGGCTTTCCTGTTCTTGGCAAAACCGAGAAATGTGCAGATTAATGAGCGGGCAGCTAACTTCACACGTTTTTTCTTAGGGACGTGCATGAAGGCTCGGGAGCCGAAGACGCGGTAGGCCGAGATGTCGGGCTTATTGCCGCTCCAAGCTTCCTCGGGCGTTCGGTTGTCGAGTGCGCGTGTGGGGGATACATTATGCAGCAAGGCAGCATATTCGAGTGCCTCGTACCAGTAGGATTCGGGAAGCTTCGCATCTGTGAGCATGGAGCGCACCTTGTCGAGCAGCGTGCGATTCATGCGCTCGGCAACGCCGTTGTGCTCAGGTGTATGTGGCGTCGTCATCTCGTGCTGAATGCCACGCTCATCTAGAAATTCCGAGAACTCCCCCCCTTTGTACTCGCCCCCTCCATCGGTGCGGAGATGCTTAACGCGTTTGCCGGTCTGCACCTCAACCCTGGTCACGAACACTTTGAAGCGTGCCAGTGCATCCGATTTTTCTCGTAGACCCGCCACGAAGACCTTCCGAGAGGCGTCGTCGATCCAGGTGACAAAATAATGGTACCCTTTGTGTGATCGAGTCGACATTTTGCCACACAGATCCGAGTGGATACGGCCGAGGATGGTGTCCGATCGCGACTCGGTTGTTTTCTGGATTTCGGCTCGGGTCTGTTTCCCCTTCAAGCAGGATTCACATGGGGTGGTAAGGGACTTCCCAGATGTGATCTCGATGCCGCTGACAGTGCCTTTCTTAGCCATGCGCAAAATCGTGTCAGTATTTAAGTGGCCGAGGCGCCGGTGCCAAGTGGCTAAGTCAGCTTTCGCGGACGGTGCTTGGGCTGCCAGCGCGACAACATTTGCGGGCGTGAGATCATCTCCTTCAGCGGGGAAAGATTCGACAATGGCAAGGTGTGCGGATGCGAGGGGAATTGTGTGGATATGCATGAGATACAGGTTGAGATGGCGCTGACCTTCGCAGATGACATTTCCGCTCGGGTCGTAAATGTGGCAGCCTTGTCCGATAAAACGAACGTTGGCACCGCAATCAGTAAGGTGAGAGATGGACAGCAAGTTCCCGTGCAACTCCGGGACGTGGAGGATGTTTTGGAGGACCACTTCGTTCCATTGCTTCCCAGCCCGCATTCAGACGTGAACGTGACCCTGGCCAATGCCATGGATGGCACTATTATCACCCAGGACGACGGGGATATCTTTAGCAAGGGTAGAGTATTGCTGGAACCAGGTGCGGTTAGAACACATGGTGCGGGACGCTCCGGAGTCCATAATCCAGGAGTGATGATGGGGGGATTGGCTGCTCGCGTTCGACTGTGCGCGGAACACGTGGACAGTGCGAACGGTCTCGTCCGAGGCTGGCTCGTCTGCGGAGGCAATTTTCGCCGTTGCGGCGGGCGTCGCGGTCGCTGGCTTTGCGCTGTTAGCTGCGGCTGCCTTGGCCTCCTGCTCCTTCTTCAATTTCTGACACTCGCTCACGTCATGGCCCGAGATCTTGCAGTGAGTGCAGTACTTCTTGGACTTGTCCTCCTGCTTCCCTTTACCCTTCCCTTTCCCCTTTTTAGCGGTCTTGCCCGATTTGGCGAAGAACGCGGTGGCGGCCATCCCGGACTCATGAACTCGACGCTGCTCATCACGGATGATTTGTGATTTGGTATATTCAATGTCGATGTTATCACGGGTGGATAGGATAGTCTTAAGGGTGGATAAGGAAGGTGGGAGCGCCCCGATAATGGTGTGCGCGATGATGCGATCATCGAGGGCAAGGCCGAGAGCGGTAATAGTGCGGGCAGAGCGGATGAGGGAATTTATCTGGGGCTCGAGCGGTTCGGTATCGAGGAGCTGACGACGGAAGACATCGTCGATCAGGTGGGTAACCTTCTGCTCCCCTTTGCCTTCGTAACGCTCAGCAAGTCGATCCCAGGTAATTTTCGCAGATTTGGTGTCAAGGACTGAGTTCAGGGGTTCATCTGTCATGGCCATAACGAGATGCATTCGCGCGCTCTCGTTTTTGACGTTCCAGGCAGCGGCACCAACAGGATCGGCTACTGGATCTGGCTTGGCAGAGGATCCGTCAACGACTGACCATAGATCGTGAAAGGTGAAGACGGTTTCGACATGGCACTTCCAAAACGCGTAGTTGCTGCCGTCCATTTCGAGAAGGGGAAGGTTCAGCAAGTGTGGTGGTTTACCCGGAGCAGCCTGTGAGGATGTCGCGGCCCCTGTGGGAGGAGCATTGCCGCCTTGTGACGGGGACGTCTGCGTAGAGGTAGACATAGTATTGCAAATTTGAAAGTGGTGCGCGCGTGATGTCTGTCAGAGCTTCAAAGCTCAGGTCTCATAATCTATTGGACGAGAATCAATCCTGAGGCTCAGTCAGAAAGAGAAAGACTATATTTATCTACCTATTGGACGAGAATCAATCCTGAGGCTAGGTAGATAGTAAGTAACTTAGAAGTGAAGCAAACAATGATAAGATACTAACCTCAGTCAGAAAGAGAAAGACTGAGGTGTGCGGGACACAAAAGTTACTGTACTTATGGTAGAAACTAACTGAGATAATTAGTGAACTAATGTTGAAGCAATAAAAGGTGGAACGCTATGTGAAACGAAAAGATCGGGGCAATATGATGAAACGTAGATAACGACTGTCCAAAATCAGTAATCTGTCCGAAACTGGTATCACCGGGTATAAGCGGTCACACGTCACGTAACGTGTCACCGCGCGTTGGCTCGACTTACGCTCTGCGAGGCTGCGCTTCCAACAGGCGACAGCATACGCTGATACTGTAACTTGATTTTCGACACCAACTCGTAACGAGATCGCTGTACTTGCACCATCCCTGTGGCCCGCGACGTGGAAAGCTGTGCCAAGTAACTCGTATTAGCATAACTTATATGGGATGACCTTTGTTTGTTTAGTCTTTGTCCAATATGATTCTCTCCACTTGCCATGCCCCCAACTGAATTGAAGTCTAGTCACGGCCGCAGTATAAGGCGGAGCAACATTAGCAGATATAGGCCATCAATTCGGTGGAATCAAATCGTTACGTTCTATAAATGCCGTTGTGAAATAAATCTATTCAACTTTTGAGCTTAATGGGCGGTTATATGAGCCCTCGGAGTTACTTTGGCACTAAAGAATCGAACCGTGGGACCGTCGGAGGACCCCGCCCACAGTACAGTATTTACCTTCATGAGGGTGTCTCTCACTTCTCTCTCGGCCACACCGTATGGTGTGGGCTTTGCACACCATTTGGATATCTCTTATTGTCGTGCTCGTCGGTACGGGAGGCAGCAATGCCCTTCACGAGCACGTCCTCCATAATGCACAGGGGGTCAACTTTCAAAATCTCCATCGACGCGCTGCTGGCATAACCTCGCATCCCGATCAAGGGACTGAGGTGCCGGCACATGCCAGCACATTACAAGCACCACTCGTTGTCGCCGTCGCGGCATCCGAGTTCTCCGTTCGGACGTTCACCCAGCCACTCGATCACTTTGACAACACCACGGAGCGTGACGTTTCAACAACGTTTCTGGGTCAACACACGACACTATAAATCACGTCCTGGCTCACCGGTCATCGTTATCGATTGGAGCGAGACTAATGGGGAGGACCGTCTGCCGTTCTTGGACACAGGTGTTGGGGATATTATGGCACGTGCGACAGGTGGCATCGCAGTTGTGCTAGAGCATAGATATTATGGTACGTGTATCCCTGGATTGAGCCTCGTTTTCATGTGCTGACGTGCGACCGGGATTTAGTCTAGGCATCTGTGGGTGTCCAAAACGTTTCCACTGATTCCCTTGTCCTCGCCGCCTCATCCCATGTCGACCCCTCCGCGCGCTCTTATATTGATCCAGCTTATTTCCCCATCATGCGGTGCTGTAGGTGGCTCAACAACGAGCAAGCACTCGAAGACTCGGCCAATTTTATTTGCAATGTCAAATCCGAGAACATCAACGAGAACCTTACCCCCGAAAGACACGATGGATATACTATGGTGTTCGTGTGCCCTCTCCAGCGTACTGTGATGGTGGTCATCCCGTTGTTAATGCCGTGTTTTGTAGGGGTCATATGGAGGAGTACGGGCAGCTCACATGCAAGTCCTGTATCCTGATCTCGTGTTTGGTGCTATTGCGTTGAGTGGTGCGCACCTTTTGTTTTCAATCATTCTTCACAAACGATACTAAGCCTCCTCCCGCCCCCTAGCGGTGACGCACGCTGAGCTCACGAATTGGGAGTACATGGATGTCATCCGGCTCGCCGCGGACCCAATTTGTTCATCCAACCTCGTGAATAGCATTAGCATGATTGATTCGCTTCTCAAAATCGGCCCCCTGCGCGGCTGACTCAAAAGCCTGTTTGGCCTCAGTGAGCTGAAGTCAGATCAGGACTTTTCCTCGATGCTCGAGGTATGTCTCGGACCTGCTCCATAACATAGGCGAAACTAGTATGTGCTGCTGGGAACAGTATCCGCTGACCACGTGGGAGGATGAGAACTGGGGATCCTGCTGTTAGCTCGACTACATTCGATCAGTTCTGTGCGACGCTGAACGGCGACACGCCGACCCTGAAAGACACGGAGCATACGGTGCTCCTGGTAGGAGGACTGAAAGCTAACATCGCTCTTTTAAATTATGCAAAATGGGTTCGTGAGGTACGCATCTCTTACCCTTATACATCTTGAATCACAAAGCTTTTGGGACCGGGAAGAATGTTGTCGTTCTCTCCCCACAAGATATGGGTTTGACTGTGGAAGATTGCTTTGGGACAAACGACGATTCAAAATATCAGACCACGGATCTCAGCCAAGACTGGCGCCCGTGGGTGTTCCAGTACTGCACACAATGGGGCTACTTGACCGTATGTCTTCGCGTCATCGCATCACCGCCCATGCTGACATCCATTTGTAGACCGCGCCACCAGTTGGCACCCCTACCATTATCTCGCGCCTATTGGACATCGACTACGAGCACAAGATATGTGTGCAGGCGTTCCCGCAGGGAGAATACTACAAAGTACCTCCGCTGCCAAATGTCACTGCCGTGAACGTGCTAGGCGATTACCACATCGCTGCTGATAGGTTAGCATTTATTGACGGCGAATGTACGTATATTCAGTCCTTCTACCCCTTTCTTAAACGGGTCCGGCGGTGCTGACTACGGATGGGTTCGCAGTTGATCCGTGGCGGCCATACACGTCACATAGGGCTTACGGCGGCGCGGAGGAACGTGAGGACACAATAGTTAGGCCATTCAAAATTATTCCTGGTGTGTCGTATTTTTTTTCACTTGCTAAGATAAAACTGTGGAATGACACGCTGCTTGGTGGTGTCCACCACTGGGACGAGAACGGGCTTCATGAGGGCGAAAAGGAACCCAAGAAAATTCATCAAATTCATAGTGAGATAGTTGAGTTTGTCAAAGCTTGGTTGGAGGACTGGGAAGACCCCTTTGACGAGGCAATCGTATAATTTGCTTGATTTCAGAGCAGCGCGATACTATGTGCAATCGAAAATAACATTCTCCTCTACTCTTACAAGTCCCGAAAAACTCGAAAGTCGGTTTTTTTTATTACTTTTCCTTCTTGTTGAGGACCCTGGAGAGCAGCCAGATTTTCTGCCCTTTTTTCAGGGTTGCACAAGCGGAAAAATGCTAATCCTGCATTCCAAGGCTTTGGTTAGGGAAATTCATATCGGGATGGATCGCTATGGGGAACTGCCACAAGATTCCCCGGAAAAATCGGCGTCGTAGTAAGACTCGGACTATCCCAACGCTTGCCTTGTTTTTTTCCCGTACTTACCAAGAACGCTGACATCCCCTGCCGTAAAGCTCGATGTCAATTGTTAAGCTCCTCGGATTCGCACGAATGACGACCAGATATCGCTTTGTTCAAGATTCAAGAAAGGCACAAGGCACATGACTGCGTCACGTTACCAGTGGCTAGAGGCACGTGAGCCTCAGCACAGACGCGTCCGATGGACCCTCAGTTTGAAGTTGTTTATCGATATTGGTGTTTAGAAAAAATAATCTGACTATGTGTCCGGTTGTTTATTAGTATGAGCCAGGCAGATCCAAAGGGAATGACCAAAGAAAAAAAAAACGTAGCGTACAACAATTCTACTTCGATAAATTGTAATCATGTACTGTGGCCCAATTTGATCCGTGCACAAACTTTGAGAGATCGAGCTGCGTCTCATGTCCGCCTGCAATCCAGACAGTGCTGGGTCTGCGAAGACACCGCCTGTGAAGTTCGGGAATCCATAAAAAAAGTTCTTTCTCTTCTCCACATATCCAACCATCAGTATCGATCAGGGATTGGTCCGTAAGGATCTTCTCAGAATCTTTTGTTACAACCTCCGCAGATCTGGCCCCTGAGGTGTGTCCAGTACACGTGTCCCCACCAAGCTGTCCTGTAGCATCCCACATGCGAATCGTGCGATCGTGCGAGGCCGATGCAATGCACTGGCCGTGCGGTGAGAATGCAACGGAGTTGACCTGGTCCGTGTGTCCAGTCAACGGGCCCGCTACAATCTCCCCTGTTGCGGCATCCCATATGCGAATCGTACAATCGTTTGAAGCGGACGCAATACGCTTCCCGTCTGGCGAGAATAAAGCAGAGTTGACCGAACCGGTGTGGCCAGTAAATGGGCCCACTACGATCTGTCCGGTTGTGATATCCCACACGCAAATCGTGGCATCAGCTGAGGCCGATGCGAGGCGCTGTTCGTCCGGCGAGAATGCAACAGATCTGACCGATTTGGTGTGTCCAGCAAACGGGCCCGCTACGACTTGCCCTGTTGCAGCATCCCACAAACGAATCGTACGATCGTCCGAGGATGATGCAATGAACCGCCCATCCGGCGAGAATGCAACAGATCTGACCTCGTCAGTGTGTCCAGTAAACGGGCCCGCTACGACCCTTCCTGTTGTGGCATCCCAAATTCGAATCGTGCGATCACCAGAAGCCGATGCGATGTGCCACCCGTCCGGCGAGAATGCAACAGAGTTGACCCAATCAGTATGTCCAGTGAACGGGTCCGCTACGACTTGCCCTGTTGCGGCATCCCACACACGAATCGTACGATCGACTGAGCACGATGCGACGTGGTGTCCGTCCGGTGAGAATGAAACAGATCTGACCCAATTGGTGTGTCCAGTAAACGGGTCCGCTACGATCTGTCCTGTCGTGGCATCCCACATACAAATCGCGTGATCATCCGAGGCTGATGCGATGCGCTGTCCGTCTGGCGAGAATGCAATAGATCTGACCACACCGGAGTGTCCAGTAAACGAATCAGCTACGATCTGTCCTACTGCCGCGTCCCACACGCGAATCGTGCCGTCGTCCGAGGCCGATGCAATGCGCTGTCCATCCGGCGAGAATGCAACAGAATTGACAAAATCGGTGTGTCCGGTAAACGGGCCTGCTGCTATCTCTCCCATTGTGGCATCCCACAAGCAAATCGTGCGATCGTGCGAGGCCGATGCGATATGTTGCCCGTCCGGCGAGAATGCAACACTTGTGACATAATCGGTGTGTCCAATAAATGGGCCCGCTACGACCTCTCCTTTTGTGGTATCCCAGACGCGGATTGTGTGGTCATCCGAGGCCGATGCGATGCGCTCTCCGTCCGGCGAAAATGAAACGGATCTAACCCAATCGGTGTGACCAGTAAACGGACCCGCTACGATCTGTCCTGTTGCAGCATCCCACACGCATATCGTTCTATCACCCGAGGCCGATGCAATGCACCGCCCGTCTGGTGAGAATGCAACAGATATGACCGGATTGGTGTGTCCAGTAAACGGGCCCGCTACGGTTTCTCCCGTTGTGGTATCCCAAACGCGAATTGTGCAATCCTCCGAGGCCGATGCAACGTGCCGCCCGTCCGGGGAGAATGAAACAGAAAGGACCTGTGCTGTATGTCCAGTAAATGGGTCCGTTACGATTTGTCCTGTTGCGACATCCCACATGCGAATCGTGCCGTCGAACGAGCTCGATACAATGCGCTGGCCGTCCGGCGAAAATGCAACAGAATTGACCCAACCGGTGTGTCCAGTAAACGGGCCCGCTGCGATCTCTCCCGTCGTGGCATCCCAAACGCAAATTGTGCGATCATAAGAGGCCGATGCGATGCGTTGCCCGTCCGGCGAAAATGCAACAGAAAAGACCGGTCCACTATGTGTATGAATCGTCATTTCCAATGCTGGCCAATGAGACAATTCCCCACGTTCCAAGGTCAATGTGTGAGGAAACTGGGAAAGGTATCGATTGCGGATGAGGGAAGAGGTTGGTGTGAAAGGGAGGGCAGACACATAGATATGCGGAGCGCTCTTCGCCACAGCCATTCCGAAATACCGCACAAATGCGGACGCATCATGCACCAATCCCAACAATTCCTGCACTTCTGGTTGAGTACGCTGTTTTACGCATATATCAATACATGTCATACTCAATTATGGTGTGTACCTACCTCAAGCTGCAGCCACGATGATAATACTGGTGAAACAGAGCCCACACGGCTCTTAATGCTAAGCACTTCCAGCCAAAATAGAAATTTTGTCTCGAAGAGCGATCGGACCTTCTTGAAGATATCCTGGTCGAAGCCAAAATGTGCTAAATGATCGACCCAGTAAACACACGCGTAAGATAGTCCAGATGGAATGTGTTCGGCGATTCGAGATTCAAGGTCTGGGACGTCGCTATTCGCGAGATATGACGACTCGAGTTTGCAGATGTTGAATTTGAGGCTATTTAGCATTAAGCCAAGGCATGAATGTGCCAACTGTCGGTGGGCGTCGGCGAGGTCCACATAAAACACATCGTTCGTCCTATTGGTTAGAAAATCTCGGAATGAGGTATGGAGAGGAAGGATGGGACGCATTTGATCCGATGAAGTCACGTTGCTCAGCAGCGAGCCCAGACGACGAAGTGTTTCAAGTACAGGAAGAGAATCGAAATCCTCGGGATCATCAATGGGTGCATGTCGTCGCAAAGAAATTAAGGACTGGATGGAGAGGGGCTCGATCGCAGCAAAAAGCTGTCCCATAATGGACCGAAATAGTGACTGTGCTTCCTCTGATTTGAAGTATTCTTTGAGAACTTCTTCGTACAAATGATCCAACAATCCTCCAGTACGACCTCGAGAGTGTCCCAACAGGCGCTGTATGAGCTTCTTCACGCTGAGGCCGAGATTATCAGGGCTATTGATGAATCCGGATGCAACTGCAGCCCACTGAAATAGGCCCTCTGCACCCTTCGCTAATCTGTCACCATGCTCTTTGAACACTTCCTCGGGGAGCTCATCCTGGAGATAAATCCCAATATCGCGCTCCGTGTCGGCGGCCAGTTGGGGGTCATTCATGTAGAGGGTACGGACAGACTGCGCATTGGTGAACGCAGGTTCGATGCCATGCTCCGGCCTCGAAGTGATGAATATGCGGAAGTTTGGCGGGAGGTCGATGAGGTGTTGGGCAAGGAAAGTGTGTAGTCCATTTTTGCCAGTCGTGACACCACTCTCATCCAACGCATCGATGACGATGAGGATCGTGCCATCGAGTTGTAGGTACTTGAGTGGTTCAAGGAGGAGCCATTCAAAAAGTCTAGGATAATCTCGGGTATTACGAAAAGACGAATTGCCAATAACGGCCTTCCCAAGGGCGAGTTTGAACGGAGGATAACGATCGCAAAGATCACGAGCAAGCGTTGTGAAGAGATGATAACCATCGTCCTTGGATTCCTCCTTCCGACGAAATGCGACATAAGAACCAAGACACTTCTTGTCGAAAAGACGAGCGACCTCATGAGCAATCGAGGACTTTCCTGTGCTTGCCTGGCCGAAGAGGAGGAGGCCACGTTCAGAGTTGGGATTCCCGACCCATTCAATGATGTGGCGCAAAAAATCTTGGCGAGTGCCTGGATGACAGCCCTTCCTATCGTTGAATCGCCAGCCTTCTAAAACAGGCATTTCTCCAATTATTGCCCTCAATTCTGCGCTCACCCTGTCAGATGGATGATCCGACGATTTCTCAGAATCACGCACCAGATTCCAATGCCTGGTTCGACGTTTTCGTTAGTTGCGCTCTCATATCATCTCGTATCTGAAGGACAGCGACCCCAGCGATGACATTAGCATATGTGAGAAATTTTGTATGCAGTCGGATGAGCGTGGAGCGATAGGTCTCGACCTTGTCGTCAAGCTGGCCGCCGATATTCTTAAAAACTCGTTTCCCTGGAAATCACATGTTAATAACAAGCAACGAAACTGGTCAAGACGACGTGCCGACTTGCAGATCCTTCGCATAGGATTCGATAAATTCGGCTGATTCGGAGACGCACTGCAGCATCTCCTCAAGGACTTTTGCCTGCGTAGATCCCTGCCGAATGCTCGTCAAAACGTCCGTGTCCTTCGCAAATTCAAACGCGTCCCGTATCGCGGTAAGTAGTGTCCGGACGTTATCGTCAAGCTGAAACTGGTGTAGCAAGGTCTGGTAACGAAGTGTCAAAAAAAAAGAATGAATCTTCCATGGCCTCCGACAAAGTAAGGACACATACCTCGGGGATCTTTGAGAACAGACTCCATGCTAAGCTGGCATAGGGGTTCAGCTGGGACGGAATGAGGTTAACAAAGGGTAGGGAGAAGACATATTTTGTGCATACTTGTAGGATTGGACTCACTGTGTCCATCACCCATTTGATACTATTAGCGGTAGTCTTCCACGTTTTTACCCCATCCAAAGCTTCCCCAGCGCGATCGAGTGTCTGTGACATCTCCGTCTGGTTGTCCGCCATCGATCCCACAGGAGCACCGCTCTCGATGGGAACGGTACCCACCCGAGATGAAGAAGGTAGGGCAGTGGTAGTTGCCGTCGGTCGCGTGGTATCAATAGAATGTGCAGTACCTTCTTCAGCGACAGGGTTGTCCAGATCTTCCATTCTTGGGTTTGGGGCGTTGTCTGGCGCAGTCACAGACGAACTCGGATTTGCTGACATGGTGATCGTTATGTAGGGTATGGCCTGCTCCGTCAGGTGTCCATGTCGATCAGCGCCGCCGAAAACGATATCGAGCTCTACAGGTTGGATGGTCAGCCAGACGCACGAAAAGAATCCTAAAAAGACGAACCGCTTTGAGATTCGCAGCCTATTTCCTTTGTTCCAATAAGGATGTCTTTCTGGATGGCTCTTTTTGCATACAGAGATAATGTAACACGAGAATGTGGTTGTAAGGCACTACAGGAGAGTCAGTTGGTGGATAGAGGCAAAAGTATAAGAGTACTTACAAAGCATCGACCTCCTCGTTCCACTCCACATGATTCCCCATGCTCCGCACAGCTCGTGTATGCCAAGTTCTCTCCCCAGCGATCACAGTAACATAAAAACGACTTTCCTTTCGAGAGATAGTCTTGATATGTGGGAGATTGTGTGCTCTGAGGACTGGCAGAGAAGAGAGATTTAGTAGTTGTGACAGCGAGATATCAAGACACATACTGGTTAGTTGGAGTGGAAATGAGGTAGAAAAGTTGCATATTGGTGACTCGAGTGCGGCTAAGGTCGGTTATTCTAGATGTTAAAGGACCTGGGCTGTATAAATGGTTAAAAGCGGGGACATCGGAAGAGAAAGAATTTTGCATACGAATTGCGAGTTGGTGGCTACAGAAGAGATCGATAAGGATGAGATCGATGAGAGGTTGAGCATTGCCTCGAGGCAGCCGCCACATAGACCAAAATGGTAATGATTCATACCCAAACGAATTACTTGTGCAAACTTTTGTTTATTACAGTAATAAGGCCACCCGCTTGGGGGTGCATCTAAAATTAGAACGATATAGAGAAGGCGATTAGTATGGCCCCTGCACCACACTATCTCAAAGTGGTAGACCTACGGATCTCGATTATTTTTACCTCTTTTTGCGTTTCTTGCTTTGCGAATCTTCGTCCACACCAACGTTATCGCAGATTCCCTTAGTTTTCCCTTTATTTCAACCCTCTTTGTCTAGCTCACAACATGGTGTACTCCACAGCCCATCATAAAACCCACATCCCACTGCCGCTACAGCCAAGGCGTTCTAAACGAGCGTGCCTGTCCCCCCCATGATTAATGTGCCAGATCTTGGGAGCGTCCATCACAGCACACTTTAATACAGTGGTAGATGTGTAATGTACAGCATGTAATAACTTAATGAATGTCTAAGGAGACGCATCCGACGTCTAGGGATGCGATGCCAGTGATCCATTCGTCAACTCGTACTGTACACCCAAGTTTCTCCGCCCTTGAACACTCATTTCACTCCCAGGGTCAGCCCCTCACCTGTAATCACCTGGAGACTCGCAGCGCGGGAGTCCGAATGATCCGAGTCTCTGGCCCTGGCTACTTCATTTAAACTTTTGCAGAGCGAGGCCTCGATGGTAACGATGCCGCGAGTCGTCTCTGTTGTTGTGTCGGGGATCGGTATGTCATGCGGGAGCATGAACGGACGCGTTCTCGAGAAAAGGAGGGCATTGGACAGGCCGGATGAAAGGTAGATGATGTCGACCAAAATTGTGATAGAAAATGGGATGGGATTTGTCCGCGAAGGTGCTATAGCGCACAGTCGACAAGGGAAAAACCTGTGATATCAAAGCACAGTCAGGAAGAGGATACCTGAACAAAAACGGTGCCTCACTGACGACCTGCCTGCTAGCCCGTTCGCTGATCTTCTCCATGCTCAGCCATTCGCTCCACTCGACATGAAGTTGAATATGACGGCCTGGTTACGGAGCCAACTCGAATTTCGCGCGAAATGAGTGACAACATTTCTAGATTTGCACATCACATCTGCGGTATACAGCGGCCTCTTGTGATGTCTATATAGTGGTTAGGATATCCAGAGGAGTTTAAATACGCGCAGAATAGGACTGAGACTAATACTGTGAATGAATATGAATCCAAGTAAGACGCGTCAACTTCAATTAGACGCGCGAGATTGAAACTTTTGCGCTACCCTCATCCTTTCCATCATAACACCTACTGACTCTGACAACACCGTCTTTCCGCGCCAAGGCAGATTACATCAAGTAGAGTATGCATTCCGTCAGGCAGGGATCGGCAGCAGTCGGTCTGCGCTCGAATACTTTTGTTATCCTCCTTCAAGTTTCTCTCAAAGTGTGTGTAGTGTCATGCCCGTAGCAGCAGCAGCGCTTCGTCTCATTCCTTTGGCTCACACCTATGTTGTCCAGCGCCTTGTACCAGCAAAAGATGTTCCACATCGAAGACCACGTCGGCATTGCGATCACAGGCCTAACCTCGGATGCACGTGTACCCCTTCCGTTGTTCTATATTTCTCACATTAAGCCCCACCCACAGACTCAACCGACTTGATCTCAAAGTATAGCAACTTCATGCGCCAGCAGACCATGGCATATACGATTGTCTTCAACCAGCTCGTCCCGAAAATCGCCTCATGTCGGTCATCGCTGACAGTGCGTTTCACCATTGTTCTGAATTCACGGCTTTTTTGTGGCAACTGATGTATGTATTGATCAACCACGCAGGTGCCCAAGTGGACACACAGGAATATGGTCGACGTCCATACGGTGTCGACGTCCTGGTCATCGGGCTAGACCACATTAGACCACACATATACAAGTTCTCACCAAGCGCTTGGCCAAGTGACAATAACTTACCTTGCCGTTGCAATCGGCGGCCGTAGCCAAAGCGTTAAGACGTATTTCGAGAAGCATTTTGAGTGTTTTGCTGATGGTACCGTATCCCCTCACTTTCCTTTTGTGACCATCATCTTACTGAAAAGTGTTTCGTTTGTCCCGGAACAGAACGTTTTTACGGCAGTTTGGAAGATTTGATTCGACCCTGGTTGCGCGCGCTCTGCGAGACGCTGCAGAAGGACAAGGAACTCACGACGAACAACACCTCGATTGGTGTTTTAGGCCCGTGCGGCATACACGAAGCTGAGGGCACACCAGTCGACTTTCGTATCCTCGAACGAGGTGTATAGATGTTGGGGATGGTACGCACGGCATTCCTCTAAAACTTTGATAATTTTGCTGGGGGATGGCTGGGATAGCCACAAGTATTTAGATGGGCATGTTGACTTTGCTCGTCTCCGATATCAGAGCTTAATACTTGCGGATGCTGTGCTTCATGTAGTATGCTTCCGTTCTCAGGCTATGCGGCCTAAGAGAACAAGTCTAACAGTATGCTAGCGATTTCCGAGGAGTCCCTGACAAACATTAAGAATTGAGGCAGTTAGGAAAATTGGGAGGGTATCGCAACCGCTCAGTGGTAGAACTGGGCGGCTTAGTAAGAGATTGTCACGGTGTAGACTCTCGTCTTCTCTTTGCTTTGTGATCAATCCAACTGTTAGCTCAATAAAATGTAATCTACATTTAGGCGACAGCATACACTGATACTGTAACTTGATTTTCGACACCAACTCGTCGTAACGAGATCGCTGTACTTGCACCGTCCCTGTGGCCCGCGACGTTGAAAGCTATGCCAAGTAACTCGTATTAGCATATATGGGATACCTTTGTTTGTTTAGTCTTTGTCCAATATGATTCTCTCCACTTGCCATGCCCCCAACTGAATTGAAGTCTAGTCACGGCCGCAGTATAAGGCGGAGCAACATTAGCAGATTTAGGCCATCAATTCGGTGGAATCAAATCGTTACGTTCTATAAATGCTGTAGTGAAATAAATCTATTCAACTTATGGTCATAATGGGCCTTATGGTCATAATGGGCGTTATATGAGCCCCGAGTTACTTTGGCACTAAGGAATCGAACCGTGGGATCGTCGGAGGACCCCGCCCGGAGTACAGTATTTACCTTCATGACGGTGTCGTTCTCTTCTCTCTCGGCCACACCGTATGGTGTGGGCTTTCCACATCATTTGGATATCTCTTCTTGTCGTGCTCGTCGGTACAGGCGGCAGCAATGCCCTTCACGAGCACGTCCTCCATAATCCACAGGGGTCAACTTTCAAAATCTCCATTGACGCGCTGCTGGCATAACCTCGCATCCCGATCAAGGGGCTGAGGTGCCGGCGCATGCCAGCACATTACAAGCACCACTCGTTGTCGCCGTCGCGGCATCCGAGTTCTCCGTTCAGACGTTCACCCAGCCACTCGATCACTTTGACAACACCACCGACGCGACGTTTCAACAACGTTTCTGGGTCAACACACGACACTATAAACCACGTCATGGCTCACCGGTCATCGTTATCGATGGGGGCGAGACTAATGGGGAGGACCGTCTGCCGTTCTTGGACACAGGTGTTGGGGATATTTTGGCACGTGCGACAGGTGGCATCGCAGTTGTGCTAGAGCATAGATATTATGGTACGTGTATCCCTGGATTGAGCCTAGACGCTTTCATGTGCTGACGTGTGACTGGGATTTGGTCCAGGCAAGTCTGTGGGTGTCCAAAACTTTTCGACTGATTCCCTAAGGTACGCTTGTCCTCGCCGCCTCATCCCATGTCGACCCCTCCGCGCGCTCTTATATTGATCCAGCTTATTTCCCCATCATGCGGTGCTGTAGGTGGCTCAACAACGAGCAAGCACTCGAAGACTCGGCCAATTTTATGCGCAATGTCAAATTCGAGAACATCAACGAGAACCTTACGGCCCGAAAGACACCATGGATATACTATGGTGTTCGTGTGCCCTCTCCGGCGTTCTGTGGTGGTGGTCATCCCGTTGTTAATGTCGAGTTTTGGTTTTGTAGGGGTCATATGCAGGAGCACGGGCAGCTCACATGCGAGTCCTGTATCCTGATCTCGTGTTTGGTGCTATTGCGTCGAGTGGTGAGCACCTTTTGTTTTCAATCATTCTTCACAAACGATACTAAGCCTCCTCCCGCCCCCTAGCGGTGACGCACGCTGTGCTCATGAACTGGGAGTACATGGACGTCATCCGGTTCGCGTCGGACCCAATTTGTTCATCCAACCTCGTAAATAGCATCAGCATGATTGATTCCCTTCTCAAAATCGGCCCCCTGCGCGGCCGACTCAAAAGCCTGTTTGGCCTCAGCGAGCTGGAGTCAGATAAGGACTTTGCCTCGGTGCTCGAGGTATGTCTCGGACCTGCTTCATAAGATAGGCGGAACTAATATGTGCTGCTGGAACAGTATCCGCTGTCCACGTGGCAAGATCAGAACTGGGATCCTGCTGTTAGCTCGACGACATTCGATCAGTTCTGTGCGACGCTTAATGGCGACACGCCGACTCTGAAAGACACGGAGCGTATGGTGCTCCTAGCAGGAGGACTGAAAGCTAACATCGCTCTGTTAAATTACGCCAAGTGGATCCGAGAGGTACGCATACCTTACCCTTATGCATCTTGAATCACAAAGCTTTTGTGACCGCGAAGAACATTGTCGTACTCTGCCCACAAGATATGGGTTTGACTGTGGAAGATTGCTTTGGGACAAACGAAGATTCAAAATATCAGATCACAGATCTCAGTGAAGACTGGCGCCCGTGGGTGTTCCAGTACTGCACACAATGGGGCTACTTGACCGTATGTCTTCGCATCACCGCATCACTGACCATGCTGACATCCATTTGTAGACCGCGCCACCAGTTGGCATCCCTACTATTATTTCGCGCCTATTGGACATCGACTATGAGCACAAAATATGTATTCAGGCGTTCCCACCGGGAGAATACTACAAAGTGCCTCCACTGCCAAATGTCACTGCCGTAAATGTGCTAGGCGATTACCACATCGCAGCTGATAGGTTAGCATTTATTGACGGTGAGGGTATGTATATTCAGTCGTTCTACCCCTTTCTTGAACGGGTCCGGTGATGCTGACTATGGATGGGTTCGCAGTTGATCCGTGGCGCCCATACACGCCACATAGTACTTACGGTGGTGCGGAGGAACGTGAGGACACAGTGGTTAGGCCATTCAAAATTATTCCTGGTGTGTCCTAATTTTTTCACTTGGTGAGATAAAACTGTGGAATGACACGCTGCTAGGTGGTGTCCACCACTGGGACGAGAATGGTCTCAGGAAGGGCGAGAAGGAACCCAAGAAAATTAGGCAAATTCATAGTGAGATGGTTGAGTTTGTCAAGGCTTGGTTGGAGGACTGGGAAGACCCCTTTGACGAGGCAATGGTATGATTCGCTTGATGTGTAACGTTTCGTTGTTCTTAGTTCAGAGCAGCACAGCAATCGAAAATAAGATTCTACTCTGCTGGTTCTCGCGCCGAGATCAGCAATCCTACAAACAATTCGACTCGCTTCTGTGCACCTTTCAACTGCTTACAAGTCCCGAAAAACCGTTTTTAACTTTTCTTTCTTGTCGAGGACCTCTTTTTAAGGCACAATAGTCACATGACTGTCATGTTACCGGTGGCCAGGCACGTGAGTCTCGGCAAACACGCGTTCGATGGACCCTCAATTGATTCATCAGTCTTTAACCTGACTGTCCGCGATTATTTATTAGTATCCGATAGAGGGAATGACTATAGAAAAATAAATCAAAAGTGTACAACCGATTCTATTTCTATGAATTGTAACCATAGACTGTAGCCCAATTTAATCCATACGCAAACTTTGAGAAATCAAGCCGCGTCTCATGTCCACCTGCGATCCAGACAGTCCTGGGCCTATGAAGACACCGCCTGTGAAGATCGGGAACCCATAAAAGAAGTTCTTTCTCTTCTCCACATATCCAACCATCAGTATTGATCGGGGACTGATCTAGGATTTTGTCAGCATCTTTCATTACAACCTTCGCAGATCTGATCCCTGAGGTGTGTCCAGTAGATTGGCCCGCTCCAACCTGTCCTTTTGTAACTTCCCACATGCGAATCGTGTGATCACTTGAGGCCGATGCTATTCGCTGTCCATCTGGAGAGAATGCAACGGAATTGACATAAGAGGTGTGTCCAGCAAACGGACCCGCTACCATCTCTCCTGTTGCGGCATCCCACATGCGTATCGTACAATCGTATGAGGCCGACGCGATGCGCTTCCCGTCCGGCGAGAATACAGCAGAGCTGACCGGAGCAGTGTGTCCTGTAATTGGGCCCACTATGATCTGTCCGGTTGTGATATCCCACACGCAAATCGTGGCATCGCCTGAGGCCGATGTGAGGCGCTGTCCGTCCGGCGAGAATGCAACTGTGTTGACCGATTTGTTGTGTCCAGCAAACGGGCCCGCTACGACTTGCCCTGTTGCAGCATCCCACACACGAATCGTACAATCGTCCGAGGATGATGCAATGCACCGCCCGTCCGGCGAGAATGCAACAGATCTGACCTTGTCAGTGTGTCCAGTAAACGGGCCCGCTACGACCCTTCCTGTTGTGGCATCCCAAATGCGAATCGTGAAATCATTAGAAGCCGATGCAATGTGCCGCCCGTCCGGCGAGAATGCAACAGAGTTGACCCAATCAGTAGGTCCAGTGAACGGGTCCGCTACGACTTGCCCTGTTGCGGCATCCCACACACGAATCGTACGATCGTATGAGAACGATGCAACGCGCTGTCCGTCCGGCGAGAATGCAACAGATGTGACCCAATCGGTGTGTCCAGTAAACGGGTCCGCTGCGATCTGTCCTGTCGCGGCATCCCACATACAAATCGCGTGATCATCCGAAGCTGATGCGATGCGCTGTCCGTCGGGCGAAAATGCAATAGATATGACCGCACTGGAGTGTCCAGTAAACGCATCAACTACGATCTGTCCTACTGCGGCGTCCCACACGCGAGTCGTGCCGTCGTCCGAGGCCGATGCAATGCGCTGTCCATCCGGCGAGAATGCAACAGAATTGACATCATCGGTGTGTCCGGTAAACGGGCCTGCTGCTATCTCTCCCATTGTGGCATCCCACAAGCAAATCGTGTGATCATAAGAGGCCGATGCGATATTTTTCCCGTCCGGCGAGAATGCAACACTTGTGACATGATGGGTGTGTCCAATAAATGGACCCGCTACAACCTCTCCCGTCGTGATATCCCACACGCGGATTGTGTGGTCATGCGAGGCCGATGCGATGCGCTGTCCGTCCGGCGAAAATGAAACAGATCCAACACAATCGGTATGTCCAGTAAACGGGCCCGCTACGATCTGTCCGGTTGCGGCATCCCACACGCATATCGTGCGATCGTCCGAGGCCGATGCAATGCACCGCCCGTCTGGTGAGAATGCAACAGATCTGACCCAATCGGCGTGTCCAGTAAACGGGCCCGCTACGGTTTCTCCCATTGTGGTATCCCAAACGCGAATTGTGCAATCCCGCGAGGCCGATGCGACGTGCCGCCCGTCCGGGGAGAATGAAACAGAAACGACCGAAGCTGTATGTCCAGTAAATGGATCCGTTACGATTTGTCCTGTTGTGACATCCCACACCCGAATCGTGCGGTCGTCCGAGCTCGATGCAATGCGCTGGCCGTCCGGCGAAAATGCAACAGAATTGACGTGACTGGTGTGTCCAGTGAACGGGCCCGCTACGATCTCTCCTGTCGTGGCATCCCACACGCAGATCGTGTGATAGGCCGATGCGATGCGTTGCCCGTCCGGCGAAAACGCAACAGAAAAGACCGATTCACTATGTGCATGAATCGTCATTTCCAATGCTGGCCAATGAGACAATTCCCCACATTCCAAGGTCAATGTGTGAGGAAACTGGGAGAGGTATTGATTGCGGATGAGGGAAGAGGTTGGTGTGAAAGGGAACGCAGACACATAGATATGGGGAGCACTCTTCGCCACGGCCATTCCGAAATACCGCACAAATGCGGACGCATCATGCACCAATCCCAACAAATCCTGCACTTCTGGTTGAGTACGCTGTTTTACCCAAATGTCATTACATGTCATACTCAATTATGGTGTGTACCTACCTCAAGCTGCAGCCACGATGATAATACTGGCGAAACAGGGCCCACACGGCTCGTAATGCTAAGCACTTCCAGCCAAAATAGAAATTTTGTCTCGAAGAGAGATCGGACCTTTTTGAAGATATCCTGGTCGAAGCCAAAATGGCCTAAATGATCGACCCAATAAACACACGCGTATGATAGTCCAGATGGAATGTGTTCGGCAATTCGAGATTCAAGGTCAGGGACGTCGCTATTCGCGAGATATGACGACTCGAGTTTGCAGATGTTGAATTTGAGGCTATTTAGCATTAAGCCAAGGCATGAATGTGCCAACTGTCGATGGGCGTCGGAGAGGTCCACATAGAACACGTCGTTCCTCTGATTGGTTAGAAAATCACGGAATGAGGTATGGAGAGGAAGGATGGGACGGGTTTGATCCGATGAAGTCACGTTGCTCAGCAGCGAGCCCAGACGACGAAGTGTTTCAAGTACAGGAAGAGGATCGAAATCCTCAGGATCATCAATGGGTGCATGCCGTCGCAAAGATATTAAGGACTGGATGGAGAGGGGCTCGATCGCAGCAAAAAGCTGTCCCATGATGGACCGAAATAGTGACTGTGCTTCCTCTGATTTGAAGTATTCTTTGAGAACTTCTTCGTACAAATGATCCAACAAACCTCTCCCGCGACCTTGAGAGTGTCCCAACAGGCGCTGTATGAGCCTTTTCACGATGACGCCGAGATTATCAGGGCTATTGATGAATCCGGATGCAACTGCAGCCCACTGAAATAGGCCCTCTGCACCCTTCGCTAATCTGTCACCATGCTCTTTGAACACTTCCTCGGGGAGCTCATCCTGGAGATAAATCCCAATATCTTGCTCCGTGTCGGCGGCCAGTTGGGGGTCATTCATGTAGAGGGTACGGACAGACTTCGCGTTGGCGAAAGCAGGTTCGATGCCATGCTCCGGCCTCGAAGTGATGAATATGCGGAAGTTTGGCGGGAGGTCGATGAGGTGTTGGGCAAGAAATGTATGTAGTCCATTTTTGCCGATCGTGATGCCACTCTCATCCAACGCATCGATGACGATAAGGATCGTGCCATCGAGTTGTAGGTACTTGAGTGGTTTAAGGAGGAACCATTCAAAAAGTCTACGATAATCTCGGGTATTACGAAAAGACGAATTTCCAATAACGGCCTCCCCGAGGGCGAGTTTGAACGGAGGATAACGATCGCAGAGATCACGAGCAAGCGTTGTGAAGAGATGATAACCATCGTCCTTGGATTCCTCCTTCCGACGAAAAGCGACATAGGAACCAAGACAGTTCTGGTCGAAAAGATGCGCGACCTCATGTGCAATCGAAGACTTTCCTGTGCCTGCCTGGCCGAAGAGAACGAGGCCACGTTCAGAGTTGGGATTCCCGACCCATTCAATGATGTGGTGCAAAAAATCTTGGCGAGTGCCTGGATGACAGCCCTTCCTATTGTTGAATCGCCAGCCTCCTATAACAGGCACTTCTCCGATTATTGCCCTCAATTCTGCGCTCCCCCTGTCAGATGGACGATCCGACGATTTGCCAAAATCACGCACCAGTTTCCAATGCCTGGTTCGACGTTTTCGTTAGCTGCGATCTCATATCATCTCGTATCTGAAGGACAGCAGCCCCAGCGATGACAGTAGCATATGTGAGGAACTTTTTATGCAGTCGGATGATCGTGGTGCGGTAGGTTTCGACTTTGTCGTCAAGCTGGTCGCCGATATTCTTAAAGACTCGTTTCCCTGGAAATCAAATGTTAATAACAAGCAACGAAAATGGTCAAGACGACGTACCGACTTGCACGTCCTTCGCATACGATACAATAAATTCGGCTGATTCGGAGACGCACTGCAGCATCTCCTCGAGGACTTTTGCCTGCGTAGATCCCTGCCGAATGCTCGTCAAAACGTCCGCGTCCTTCGCAAATTCAAACCCGTCCCGTATCGCGATAAGTAGTGTCCGGACATTATCGTCAAGCTGAAACTGGTGTAGCAAGGTCTGGTAGCGAAGTCACAAAAAAAATGAATGAATCTTCCATGACCTCCGACAAAGTAAGGACACATACCTCGGGGATCTTTGAGAACAGACTCCATGCTAAGCTGGCATAGGGGTTCAGCTGGGACGGAATGAAGTTAACAAAGGGTAGGGAGAAAACATATTTTGTGCATACTTTTAGGATTGGACTGACTGTGTCCATCACCCATTTGATACTATTAGCGGTAGTCTTCCAAGTTTTTACCGCATCCAAAGCTTCCCCAGCGCGATCGAGAGTATGTGACATCTCCGTCTGGTTGTCCGCCATCGATGCCACAGGAGTACCGCTCTCGATGGGAACGGTACCCATCCGAGATGAAGAAGATAGGGCGGTGGTAATTGCCGTCTGTCGCGAGGTATGAATAGAATGGGCAGTACCTTCTTCAGCGACAGGGTTGTCCAGATCTGCCATTCTTGGATTTGGAGCGTTGTCTGACGCAGTCACAGACGAACTCGGATTTGCTGACATGGTGATCGTTATGTAGGGTGTGGCCTGTTCTGTCAGGTGTCCATGTCGATCGGCGCCGCCGAAAACAATATTGAGCTCTACAGGTTGGGTGCTCAGCCAGACGCACGAACAAGAATCCTAAAAAGACGAACCGCGTTGAGATTCACAGCCTATTTCCTTTGTTCCAACAAGGATGTCTTTCTGCATGGCTCTTTTTGCATACAGAGATATCCTAACACGAGAATGTGGTTGTAAGGCACTACAGGAGAGTCAGTTGGTGAATAGAGGCAAAAGTATAAGAGTACTTACAAAGCATCGACCTCCTCGTTCCACTCCACATGATTCCCCATGCTCCGCACAGCTCGTGTATGCCAAGTTCTCGCCCCAGCGATCACAGTAACATAAAAACGACTTTCCTTTCGAGAGATAGCCTTGATATGTGGAAGATTGTGTGCTCTAAGGACTGGCAGAGAAGAGAGATTTAGTACTTGTGACAGCGAGATATCAAGACACATACTGGTTAGTTGGAGTGGAAATGAGCTAGATTGCATATCGGTGACTGGAGTGCGGCCAGTGTTGTGCGGTCACTGACCGGAAGTCAAAAGTCAGGTCACGCGCATGCTGACTAGTCATTGACCAGTCAGTGACTGTAAAACGACCGTGACTTTCGACTTCGCGTGGGAATGCCAAAACCGCTTATTAATCACTGATCTGATGTTATCAGAGTTTTATCGTCGAATCGATAAGCTCAATTTTATCTCCATCGTATACCATCAATAGTGCTCGCGTCTACTTATTGTTCCTTCCTCACCAATATCGGGCCATTATCTGATCCCTTGCACGCACTTATACTGTATGTAGTATGATTCCAATGATACGAGCTGCAACAACCCACTGCTTCATTAGCTAGTATGCCTAGCCGGCCACCCCTACCCCATCGCTCATGGTTTCGAGACTTCTACAAAGACCATCCAAAACTTTCACAGAAGGCACCTGAGGCCTATTCTGGTACAAGGGGGACGCATGACAAGGCAAAAGTTTTTTGTAAACGGTGCTTGGAAGATCGCATCAATATTATTCTTACCCAAGATGCAAGAGAGGTTGTAAATGGCAGTCGGCAGGCTGCCCGAACATGGGAGATGGTCGAGCTGGAGTGTGCGTAATTTTCTGACTTCTCGATATTGCCAGTGACCCGAAAGCAATATTTTAGTATTTGCAATCGAACAAAATGATCCTGCACGCGAGTGGTTGGCCGCTCGCACAGAAGGGCTTCTTAATCACCTACGAAATTGCCACCGCCAGCCACCTGAAGTCCGTGAAAAAGCTCAGCAGCACAAAGAAAACATGAAGTCTCCTAGGAAGACTGCATCACGTCGCAATGTCGGGGAAAGTGTAGAAACTAGCTCTTCTGTTCAAGGGTATTCAGTTTCTCCATATCCTCCGAGTCGACCTCCTGTGCTCCACGTTCAAACGCCTTCTGACTCATATCAGTCTGCATTTAGTCTTACAATTCCAGGGCCATTTATGCATAGTAGTTATGAGCGAGACCCTTCTGTTGTTTCAACTTCTACTTCTAGTCTTGCTCCGTCTGATTCTATATCCATGTGCCACATTCCTCCACCATCCAGAACTACTAGTAGACGCAGCAGACATCGTGTGGCATCATTTACTTCTCGGGCACCGTCTCCTGATTTGCCATGGTCAGATGCGCGTCAGATGCGCTTCGAGGAGAGGATGATACGGCTCACTGCATCAGCGGGTCTACCGCTCTCTTGGGTAGAAAATCCGGAGTGGCTAAATTTCTGCACAGAATTTATTCCACAAGCGAAGTCACCAAGTCGCAAGGTACTTACACAACGTCTGCTTCCTCGGACGCTTGCAGAATTGCAAACCCAAGCAAAGGAACGGGCTAAGGGTCGGAACGCGACTGCTTCGTGTGACGGTTGGACAGGTGAAAACTTCCACCACTACATCGCATTTATGATTGCGGTCGAAAAAGAGGTGCGACACTGTATATTACTTGAATTAGATCTGACTCAGGCATATAATTAGGTTCACACTGTAAGAGTTCACGACGCCTCAAATGAAAGAAAGACCGCAGATAATTTGTTGAACTTAATGGTTGAGGTAATTGAACATCTTCGATCGGAATGGGGGGTTACTGTTGTCGCGTTCACAACGGATGCATCTGGAGAATCACGAAAAGCAAGAAAGATGCTACTTGCTCAATTTCCACATCTTGTCTGTCCAGATTGTTTCGCACACCAGGTCTGATGAGCTCCCTTCTCATATCAATTAATTTTAATGTTCCAAAGGTCAATCTCATTGTTGGAGATTATTTCAAAGTCGAGACGGTATACACCGAGTACAGCAAAATGGCTTGCGAGCTTATTGGGTGGCTACGCAGCAAGACATATATTCTCGCCCATCTACGAGATGTGCAGATACGAAATGGCAAGGTCGCTCTTGCTGTGATCCGCGCTGTGTTAACAAGGTGGACGGCACATTATCTTGCTTTCAAACGTCTACTTGAACTACAACATCCTCTCCGAGCACTTGTAACTAACGACGCGATGGCCCCGCCTGATCAAGCGATCCTCAATCCTCCGGGTGGAACTGCGGCAAACAGAAGGAAAGCACGCGAAATGATAGCAATCATTGAGAATTCCGTTTTTTGGCATGCCTTAGCTCGGTATGAATTTATTATTCAACTCAAGAAGAGTGTAATATATTTTGGTACAGGCTCAAGACCCATCTCGAACCTCTCGCAAGAGCTGCAAATATAGCACAGGCAGCGTTTTGTCGTTTGGATCAAATACTCCTCGCATTTGGTGCCCTTACCATTTATTACAATGATATCAAAGCGAAGGATGCAGCCAATATCCTTGGATGTACAGCTATTCTAGACAGCATCGAGAAGCGGTGGGCCAAAGCAGATCAAGATGTCTTTATCGCCGCGGTCATCCTAAATCCATTTGTCAAGACGACTGCATTTTTTGCTGAAGTGCCGTTTTTAACACGAGCTGGCGTTCTTGCGCTTATGAAGCGTTTATATCAACGTTTCTTTTCCATCACAGAGACCTCAGAAGCACTCAAAGAAAATTTACGACAGCTATTCTCTAATGTAGAGGATTATTTCGCAGGGCGTGGCATCTGTACAGAGATGACACAATATGTTTCTGCGATCGATGAGGAAGCACAGCGCAATGGGGTATCTCCTGATCCAATCACAGTATACCATGGCATCAGCCCTATTGCTAGCACCAGCCCGCCGCCACTCTTCAAACTCGCATATCACATCCTTTCGATTTGCCCTAATTCAGCCTCATGCGAACGCTTGTTCAGTATCTTCGGAAATACTCTCACAAAGCTCAGAAATCGCCTCGGCAACCAAACACTCACATCGCTCGCAGAACTTAAAATGCACATCCGGGATGAACATCTGCGCGATAGCGAAACGAAGAATCGCATGAAGCGCTTCTTTGGTGCAAAGACAAGCACTTCTTCTGTGCCACCAGTGTCTACCGTTCCTCAAGTTCCTCAGCAGCCCTCCACCTCTGCGTCGACATCACCACCAACCAGTAAAACAGAAACAGATTGCACGACTCAGATGGAGGTCGATCCGATATCACAGTCACCAGATGATGTCATCAACGAATTCAATCACATCACAGGATCGTTTACCAGGCAGGCGGGAGGAGACGATGATGATGGGGATGGACAGATGCCTTCCGTCATCTCAATTGAGATAGCTAATCTATTTGATTTCACGAAGACGTCCTGGATCCCATCGCATGAACGTAGCGCATCTCGGAGTCTAGAGGAGGAATTAGAGCTCTATGAGCTGCTTGATTTGGATGCACCAGGGGAAGAAGATATTAATTTAGAGATTGATCATGCTCTCGATAGTGTACTTCATCATGTTTAGCATACTACACAGATACATTCTAGTTATGCTTCATTCACGCAGGACACGGTGGCTGCGCGCTGAGTCGGCCCGTCGCCGCCGCCCATTACATCAGCGACCTAGGGCAGAGTCACGGTCAGTTGCAGTCACTGACCCCCTAGGTCAGATGACTTTGCTGACCGTCACGACTAGTCACTGACCGGCACATCACTGGTGCAAGTACAGCGATCTCGTTACGACGAGTTGGTGTCGAAAATCAAGTTACAGTATCAGTGTATGCTGTCGCCTAAATGTAGATTACATTTTATTGAGCTAACAGTTTGATTGATCGCAAAGCAAAAGAGAAGACCAGAGGTCAGCGTCTACCAGTGATGTGCCGGTCAGTGACTAGTCGTGACGGTCAGCAAAGTCATCTGACCTAGGGGGTCAGTGACTGCAACTGACCGTGACTCTGCCCTAGGTCGCTGATGTAATGGGCGGCGGCGACGGGCCGACTCAGCGCGCAGCCACCGTGTCCTGCGTGAATGAAGCATAACTAGAATGTATCTGTGTAGTATGCTAAACATGATGAAGTACACTATCGAGAGCATGATCAATCTCTAAATTAATATCTTCTTCCCCTGGTGCATCCAAATCAAGCAGCTCATAGAGCTCTAATTCCTCCTCTAGACTCCGAGATGCGCTACGTTCATGCGATGGGATCCAGGACGTCTTCGTGAAATCAAATAGATTAGCTATCTCAATTGAGATGACGGAAGGCATCTGTCCATCCCCATCATCATCGTCTCCTCCCGCCTGCCTGGTAAACGATCCTGTGATGTGATTGAATTCGTTGATGACATCATCTGGTGACTGTGATATCGGATCGACCTCCATCTGAGTCGTGCAATCTGTTTCTGTTTTACTGGTTGGTGGTGATGTCGACGCAGAGGTGGAGGGCTGCTGAGGAACTTGAGGAACGGTAGACACTGGTGGCACAGAAGAAGTGCTTGTCTTTGCACCAAAGAAGCGCTTCATGCGATTCTTCGTTTCGCTATCGCGCAGATGTTCATCCCGGATGTGCATTTTAAGTTCTGCGAGCGATGTGAGTGTTTGGTTGCCGAGGCGATTTCTGAGCTTTGTGAGAGTATTTCCGAAGATACTGAACAAGCGTTCGCATGAGGCTGAATTAGGGCAAATCGAAAGGATGTGATATGCGAGTTTGAAGAGTGGCGGCGGGCTGGTGCTAGCAATAGGGCTGATGCCATGGTATACTGTGATTGGATCAGGAGATACCCCATTGCGCTGTGCTTCCTCATCGATCGCAGAAACATATTGTGTCATCTCTGTACAGATGCCACGCCCTGCGAAATAATCCTCTACATTAGAGAATAGCTGTCGTAAATTTTCTTTGAGTGCTTCTGAGGTCTCTGTGATGGAAAAGAAACGTTGATATAAACGCTTCATAAGCGCAAGAACGCCAGCTCGTGTTAAAAACGGCACTTCAGCAAAAAATGCAGTCGTCTTGACAAATGGATTTAGGATGACCGCGGCGATAAAGACATCTTGATCTGCTTTGGCCCACCGCTTCTCGATGCTGTCTAGAATAGCTGTACATCCAAGGATATTGGCTGCATCCTTCGCTTTGATATCATTGTAATAAATGGTAAGGGCACCAAATGCGAGGAGTATTTGATCCAAACGACAAAACGCTGCCTGTGCTATATTTGCAGCTCTTGCGAGAGGTTCGAGATGGGTCTTGAGCCTGTACCAAAATATATTACACTCTTCTTGAGTTGAATAATAAATTCATACCGAGCTAAGGCATGCCAAAAAACGGAATTCTCAATGATTGCTATCATTTCGCGTGCTTTCCTTCTGTTTGCCGCAGTTCCACCCGGAGGATTGAGGATCGCTTGATCAGGCGGGGCCATCGCGTCGTTAGTTACAAGTGCTCGGAGAGGATGTTGTAGTTCAAGTAGACGTTTGAAAGCAAGATAATGTGCCGTCCACCTTGTTAACACAGCGCGGATCACAGCAAGAGCGACCTTGCCATTTCGTATCTGCACATCTCGTAGATGGGCGAGAATATATGTCTTGCTGCGTAGCCACCCAATAAGCTCGCAAGCCATTTTGCTGTACTCGGTGTATACCGTCTCGACTTTGAAATAATCTCCAACAATGAGATTGACCTTTGGAACATTAAAATTAATTGATATGAGAAGGGAGCTCATCAGACCTGGTGTGCGAAACAATCTGGACAGACAAGATGTGGAAATTGAGCAAGTAGCATCTTTCTTGCTTTTCGTGATTCTCCAGATGCATCCGTTGTGAACGCGACAACAGTAACCCCCCATTCCGATCGAAGATGTTCAATTACCTCAACCATTAAGTTCAACAAATTATCTGCGGTCTTTCTTTCATTTGAGGCGTCGTGAACTCTTACAGTGTGAACCTAATTATATGCCTGAGTCAGATCTAATTCAAGTAATATACAGTGTCGCACCTCTTTTTCGACCGCAATCATAAATGCGATGTAGTGGTGGAAGTTTTCACCTGTCCAACCGTCACACGAAGCAGTCGCGTTCCGACCCTTAGCCCGTTCCTTTGCTTGGGTTTGCAATTCTGCAAGCGTCCGAGGAAGCAGACGTTGTGTAAGTACCTTGCGACTTGGTGACTTCGCTTGTGGAATAAATTCTGTGCAGAAATTTAGCCACTCCGGATTTTCTACCCAAGAGAGCGGTAGACCCGCTGATGCAGTGAGCCGTATCATCCTCTCCTCGAAGCGCATCTGACGCGCATCTGACCATGGCAAATCAGGAGACGGTGCCCGAGAAGTAAATGATGCCACACGATGTCTGCTGCGTCTACTAGTAGTTCTGGATGGTGGAGGAATGTGGCACATGGATATAGAATCAGACGGAGCAAGACTAGAAGTAGAAGTTGAAACAACAGAAGGGTCTCGCTCATAACTACTATGCATAAATGGCCCTGGAATTGTAAGACTAAATGCAGACTGATATGAGTCAGAAGGCGTTTGAACGTGGAGCACAGGAGGTCGACTCGGAGGATATGGAGAAACTGAATACCCTTGAACAGAAGAGCTAGTTTCTACACTTTCCCCGACATTGCGACGTGATGCAGTCTTCCTAGGAGACTTCATGTTTTCTTTGTGCTGCTGAGCTTTTTCACGGACTTCAGGTGGCTGGCGGTGGCAATTTCGTAGGTGATTAAGAAGCCCTTCTGTGCGAGCGGCCAACCACTCGCGTGCAGGATCATTTTGTTCGATTGCAAATACTAAAATATTGCTTTCGGGTCACTGGCAATATCGAGAAGTCAGAAAATTACGCACACTCCAGCTCGACCATCTCCCATGTTCGGGCAGCCTGCCGACTGCCATTTACAACCTCTCTTGCATCTTGGGTAAGAATAATATTGATGCGATCTTCCAAGCACCGTTTACAAAAAACTTTTGCCTTGTCATGCGTCCCCCTTGTACCAGAATAGGCCTCAGGTGCCTTCTGTGAAAGTTTTGGATGGTCTTTGTAGAAGTCTCGAAACCATGAGCGATGGGGTAGGGGTGGCCGGCTAGGCATACTAGCTAATGAAGCAGTGGGTTGTTGCAGCTCGTATCATTGGAATCATACTACATACAGTATAAGTGCGTGCAAGGGATCAGATAATGGCCCGATATTGGTGAGGAAGGAACAATAAGTAGACGCGAGCACTATTGATGGTATACGATGGAGATAAAATTGAGCTTATCGATTCGACGATAAAACTCTGATAACATCAGATCAGTGATTAATAAGCGGTTTTGGCATTCCCACGCGAAGTCGAAAGTCACGGTCGTTTTACAGTCACTGACTGGTCAATGACTAGTCAGCATGCGCGTGACCTGACTTTTGACTTCCGGTCAGTGACCGCACAACACTGACTTGCACCATCCCTGTGGCCCGCGACGTTGAAAGCTGTGCCAAGTAACTCGTATTAGCATATATGGGATGTTTGTTTAGTCTTTGTTCGATATGATTCTCTCCACTTGCCATGCCCCCAATTGAAGTCTAGTCACGGCCGCAGTATAAGGCGGAGCAACATTAGCAGATATAGGCCATCAATTCGGTGGAATCAAATCGTTACGTTCTATAAATGCCGTTGTGAAATAAATCTATTCAACTTTTGAGCTTAATGGGCGGTTATATGAGCCCTCGGAGTTACTTTGGCACTAAGGAATCGAACCGTGGGACCGTCGGAGGATTCCGCCCGGAGTACAGTATTTACCTCCATGAGGGTGTCATTCTCTTCTCTCTCGGCCACACCGTATGGTGTGGGCTTTCCATATCATTTGGATATCTCTTATTGTCGTGCTCGTCGGTACGGGCGGCAGCAATGCCCTTCACAAGCATGTCCTCCATAATCCACAGGGGGTCAACTTTCAAAATCTCCATCGACGCGCTGCTGGCATAACCTCGCATCCCGATCAAGGAGCTGAGGTGCCGGCGCATGCCAGCAAGCACCACTCGTTGTAGCCGTCGTGGCATCCGAGTTCTCCGTTCAGAGGTTCACCCAGCCACTCGATCACTTTGACAACACCACCGACGCGACGTTTCAACAACGTTTCTGGGTCAACACACGACACTATAAACCACGTCCTGGCTCACCGGTCATCGTTATCGATGGGGGTGAGACTAACGGGGAGGCTGTCTGCCGTTTTTGGACACAGATGTTGGGGATATTTTGGCACGTGCGACAGGTGGCATCGCAGTTGTGCTAGAGCATAGATCTTATGGTACGTGTATCCCTGGATAGCTTAGACGCGCTGACGTGCGACTGGGATTTGGTCCAGGCAAGTCTGTGGGTGTCCAAACTTTTCGACTGATTCCCTAAGGTGCGCTTGTGCTCGCCGCCTCATGCCATGTCGACCCCTCTACGCGCTCTTATATTGATTCAGCTTGCTACTTGGTGCTGTAGGTGGCTCAACAATGTAAGGTAGGCTCAGCGGCTGGGCCTGAAATCCGACATCTTCAACCTCGCGCCGGCCCTCAACCACGACCCGATTTGGACGTCACACCTTATCTCGACTCCGCGCTCTTCACCTTCGTCCGCCTCGACATCGACCGACACCGACGCACTTTCGGCCGATGCTGAGACTCGCCAAGAAAACCCTCAATCCCCCTTCATTTGTACATACCAGGTATTGCCCGCTATTGGGACCTTTACCATACTCTCTTTGGACTACTCATTTCTGCTGGACCTGTTACCTTAACTCCTTTCAGACTTTTCCTATGGCTGGTACTACGAGACGACGCTCACGATCGTGTTTTACTACTCTACTACCGCCCTCACTTTCCCCGTTTTGGATCATCAAGCGCCCTCGCGCGAGGCCTGAGCCCATCGGGGTGTTGTCCGATGCAGCGACCCGATGGCCGACGCCTTACAGACCTACATCTACTATTCCTTTTTCTTCCTTTTCTTTATACTCTCGTGTTTCACCCTTGCCTCCTGAATTACAGTCTTGAGCTAACTATTGAAACTTGCTATTTTCGTGGACTCTAGTTATCTATCTCAGATCTGCAGAAAAGTAGTTATAAGGCCTTGCTCATTGGCCTGGAAGAGCATCCAATAAATCATTTGTCGATTCGGATCACTTTGTCTGCTTAGAAGAAATCAGTCTCGTTCTCCCTCTTCTCGTCTCTATCGGTCTACTTTTCGTCTCGTTTCGTCTCCGCGTAGCATTCTCGTTCCGAGCGCCTCGTGCCCTCTATTCCAAATCGTCCCGCAAGCGCCCTCGTCGTACCCTCTCTCTCCTGCCTTAACCGGCCCCTCTGTCTTCGAACTCGCCCGGGCTCCCAAGAGCTCGTACATTTGGCTGCCCCAGTGAGGCAAGCCAGAGTCGCTTGCCTCCGAAACTCCCTCCTCAGGCTTTCCTGACCTCCTCGGTTACCTCTTGGTAACCCCCCTATGAAGAAGAAGTCCAAAGTACTACCACCTAGAGACAACCTCGGACAATTCACAAAAACCACACCGCCCACAAAAACCACACCACCCGCAGCAAGTTCATCCCGCCTTTCACCAAACCGACCCATCGGCAATCCGTCCGTATCCATTTCCCAAGCCACCCCTCCCTCTTCTCCTCTTCCAACGTCTCCTAACCCCTCATTGGATCAAGATCGTTTTTCATACCCACCTTCTCCCTCCGCTGCCCAGTCTATACCCGGGTCCTTCTCCCCCGCTTCTTCTCGCTCATCAGTACCCTTCTCAGTCCTAGTTTCAGCAGCCTCGACTCACTTTGACTCGGCCCCAGTATCAACAGTCGAATCAAGTGCCGTTCCCTCGCCCCTCGATTCCAGGCCACTCTCTCCCCAATCACACAATCAATTCCACTTTCCCTCGGCACCTGACCCCATTGACGCTTCATCCAAGTCATCTCCCTCTCCCACCACTTCAACTTCACACCTACCTCCCGACCAACCTCCCACGCCCCCCGTTTCAAATTCGTCGCTGCCATCAACCGCTCACGTCCCCGCACAAGCCCAAGCACAGCCACCTCCCGTCGTCGCACCCATCGTTCATCACCTTCCCAACAACATGGCCCAACCAGCAACCGGACCAGCCTCCTTGCCGCCGCCGCGATCTAATCGTGCCCCCTTTTTCTCCGGTCGCGTTTCTGACCCTCTCAGTGATTTCCTTCAAGAATATGAGGAACTAGCAGACAGCCACCAACTTAACCCACAAGAAAAGGTGGAATCGATCCTCAGGTATATCCCCACAAAAATGAAGGATCTTTGGAAGTCTCGACCTGGGTTCGCAACCCATGACTGGGCGGTTTTTCGACAATCGCTCGAGAAGGCCTATCCGGCCAGGGTATTCCAGAATCGCCATTCAAAACAACAGCTCCACGATCTCGTCAAGAAGACATCCCAGTATCGCATGAGGGATGAAGATGATGTACTTGAGTACTACCGCCGTTTCTTCTTTATAGCCACCCCGCTAGTTGACTCTCTTGACATCACCACCAAGGATCGAGATTACGCCTTTTGGTATGGCTTCCACGCAGAAGACCGCAGACTCATGAGCAACCGGCTCGACGTCAAGTTCCCCGACCGTGCCTTAACTCAAGCCTATCCTTGGGAGGACGTCCTCAAGGTCGCACGCACCATTCTTTCAGGCCCAGAACCTCCACCCCTGTCGTTATGGGAAGAACCACACGACCTCCGGGCGCATCCCTCCCGCGACTTCGACGACCTGTGGGACTCTCGTGACCCCCAAGAATCCGGGCGTGAACGACAACCTTACGAGCGCGACCGAGAGCGCGAATCATACCGCTGGGATGCCCACGATTATCAAGAAAACAGGCGCGACCGACCACCATACGAGCGAGAACGCGAACGTGATCCCCCGTACGCAGATGACTACCTTCGAGATACTTCGCCCCACCTCCGATCGACACCAGCAGTCGAGACGAAGAAGGTTCGATTCAGAGACCCGCCACGCGAAGAAGAGCCGGACATTGAAGACCTGTTGGACAAAATGCATGGTCTTTCAGTCCGAGACCGCACTTATGCCTCCCTCTTCAACAAGTGCATCCGACACTTCCCAGACTTCGCGCAAATGCTCCCCAAACCCGAAATCACGCGGGATGGGCACTATCCTCAAACTTCGCCTACTCCTCTGCACCAGCGTCCTCCTCGACCGCCCCATCAATGCCAGCCGCTTCGACGACAGCTGACCCCTCCTACTTCCTTCCTCGACCCGACAACTGTGCCTTCTGCTCGCTATACACCCACCGCATCCGCACCTGCCCCACGGCACAAGAATACTGTCGGACTGGACGGGCCTCGGTACAGGAGGATCGCCTATGCCTTCCTAACGGTCATCCGATCCCCCGCGGCCCCGGAAACCTCAAAACTCGGATCGACGCTTGGATCGCAGCCCAGGCGCCGTCGCCAACCTCCTCGCTCCCCACCCCTGCGACGCCAGGCCTCAAATCGACACTGCACACGTCAGCACGCATTGAAGAAGTGGTGGAGTCTCACATCTTTGAAGTTGTGGAGTTCTCAGAGGTTAATGAAGAGCCGGAGGAATCCGACGATGAGTCTCTCGATATTTTCGAGTTTTTGCAGCTGAAAGGAAGAAAAGGGAAGCTCGAGCAACCAAGTTACTGGAGCTTGCGCCGCCACCGACACGACCCTCCGCGAGGGCGACAACGCCACCATCAGACCGCTCTGCGCAGCCCATCCCCAAACCAACCGCAAAAACCCCTCAAGTCTCCACGCCGCTCACCCGATCGAGCCCTCAGTACCGTTATCAGTCCAATGCTGAGGACCAGAAACTCACCGACCAGCTGATGACTTGGTTCATGGATGGTAACTTAAGCCAAATCACCCCGGCTCACCTTCTAGCTGCCAGCCCCGTAATCCGGAAAGAACTGGCTGAAAAGCTGAAAACCCGTCGAGTGGAAACGCACAGCCTCGAAGAGGTGCTCGGCCGATTTCCGATGACCCGACGACGCCCCCCACTGAAGTTACCACCCTCTGCGTTGCGGAGTCATCCTTACCGCTCCAGGAAGTCGATGTCCTCGTCAATGGCTTAGTTCTTGAAGCAGGAGTGCTTGACAGTGGGTCTCAGATCATAGTCATCTGAGAGGACCTTGCTCGGGATGCTCAAGTCGCCATCAACCCACGACGCTGGCTTGAAATGGAAGCGGCCAGCGGTACAGTCAGCTGGACTCTCGGATGCGCCGAAAACCTCTGCATGAAGATAGGTAATATATCCTTTCAAGTGCAGGCTCATGTCGTGCAGTGTGCTCCGTTTCGGCTCCTTCTCGGACGACCATTTCACAGCCTCCTGTGCTGCCGCCTCGAGGACCACCCAAACGGTCACGTCCAAGTTTCCCTATGCGACCCCTCAGACCCCTTTCACGAAATCTCAATCCCATCACATCCCCGCAAGTCTCATGTTGGCTACCTTGGGACGTTCTCTCTGCTCGCCTCAGTTTCACCTCCATACATCGACGGCTACGACGCTTACCAGGAGACTGCGCGCGCCCCCTTTTCCGAACCACCTGCCGCCTCATCAACCTCCATTCTAGCCTACAAAAGGTGGCCAAGAAAGTTCGACCTGTTCCCGCGTCATTACCTGAAGATTTTCGCACCGTCCGCCGCATTCCCGTCGACCCTTTGCTTTCCCTTCCGCCACTCCCGTTCCTTGCTCCTGACTTTGTTCCTGGCGAGCGGCTCACTCAGGAACGCTTGGACGACTTACAGCTCAACCGCTTCGACTTTCTTTGGCCCGAGGAGCTCAAATTGCTACAACATGTCCTCCTCCTTAATGAGCTAGGTCTAGCTTGGTCTGAGGCGGAGAAGGGTCGATTTCGTGATGACTACTTCGCTCCCGTCAAAATCCCGATCGTTGAACATGTGCCCTGGGCACACAAGAATATCCCATTCCGTCTGGTATCTTAGACGACGTTATTCAAATTTTCAAAGACAAATTCGCTGCTGGGGGTCTACGAGCACTCCGATGCCTCTATCGATCCCGCTGGTTCTGCGTGAAGAAGAAGAGTGGAGCCCTCCGACTTGTTCACGACCTCCAGCCACTCAACGCCGTCACCATTCGTAATTCTAGTGTCCCCCCCTCGCGGACCAGCTTATTGAAGGCATGGCTGGGAGATCTTGTTATTCTATGCTAGATCTCTTTGTTGGCTACGACCACCGCTCGCTCGATGTTTCCTCTCGCGATCTTACCACCATCCAGTCGCCTATTGGAGCTGTCCGCCTCACTTGTCTCCCTCAGGGCTGGACGAACGCCGTAGCGATTTTTCATGATGATGTAACCTTCATTTTAGAACCTGAAATCCCTCATGTCGCTCGCCCCTTCGTCGACGATTGCGCCATCAAGGGACCACCCACTCGTTACGAAATCTCAGGCGACACTTACTCCACTATTCCCGCAAATCCCGGCATTCGTCAATTTATTTGGGAACACCTCAACGACGTCCACCGTGTCCTCCATCGTCTTGGGTGCCTGGCGCCACTGTCTCGGCCAAGAAGCTCTTCATCGGGTTCCTGAAGTTGTAATTTTAGGGCACAAATGCAATTACGAAGGCCGCATCCCTGATGACTCGAAGATCGCCAAGATCCACGACTGGCCGCCCTGCAAGTCCCTCACTGACGCCCGCGCCTTTCTGGCACTACTGGCTTCATGCGTATCTGGATCAAGAACTATTCTGCGATCGCTCGCCCGCTTGTCGATCTCACCCGCAAAGGTGAGACTTTTATCTGGGACGACAGGCACGACGCCCTATGCAGGCACTCAAGGACGCTATCATCGACTCCCCCGCCCTCATCTCCATCGATTACTCCTCCGATCGTCCAGTTTACCTTGCCGTCGATTCCTCAGTCCGAGGCGTGGGCTGGATCTTATCTCAGGAGTGCCCCGATGGCACACGACGCCCCTCTCGCTTTGGCTCAATCTCTTGGAATGAGCGCGAGGCTCGGTACTCTCAGGCTAAGCTCGAACTTTATGGCTTGTTTCGTGCCCTCCGCGCCCTCCGCCTCCACCTTGTCAGTGTCCGCAATCTCATCGTCGAGATGGACGCCTCCTTCATCCAGGGCATGCTCAACAACCCAGACTGTCAACCCAACGCCACCATCAATCGCTGGATCGCCGCGATCCACCTTTTCGATTTCAAACTCACGCACGTTCCTGCGAGAAGCACCATGGACCTGATGGTCTGTCTCGCCGCGCCCCTGTTGCAGGTGAAGACGCCAATGAAGGTGATCCGGAAGAATGGATCGATGCCACCCTCGCGCTAAGTATCTGGGTCTTATTGGGACTAGCTGAACCTTCTCCACCACCAGCCCTAATTCACGCTCTTAAAGATTCTGTCCCCAGCGCCCCTCCAACCCTTCCTACCTCCGAACGCTTCTCCAAGGACGACACCGATATCGCCCTTATCCTCGACTACCTACGCACTCTCAAAATACCCCCCGATCTTCCCAATACCACTCCTGAGAAGTTCCTCCGCAAAGCCAAACGCTTCTCGCTCATCAATGGACAACTCTGGCGACTTCGAGGCCAGGGACTCCACCAACTTTACATTCCTCCCGATGGATGCCTTGCCCTCCTTCGCGACGCCCACGACCGCCTAGGCCACAAGGGCTTTTATTCCACCCATCGCACCCTTCTCTGTTACGGTTATGCGGGCCGTCCAGCCCATCCCTTACTGTTTTCCGTCTGATTTTCGACTTGTGTGGTGACCTAGGACCCCTTTCCTTGGCCAGCCCCTTCTGTTCCGCTTCTAGGGGCTGTGCATCGCCGTTTTGGACGTGTATTTGACTCAGGGATCATGACTCAAATCTTGAGTCAGCGTTCTTGACTCAGATCTTGAGTCAGATGCACTGAGTCAGTTCTTGAGTCATCAGAACTGACTCAGGTCCTTAGTCAATAGTCTTGACTTCGCTACTGTACTGTGACCTTTGTAGGATAGTTGGCTGGCCCTCTGTACGCATAAATAGGGCCCTGTAGACGAGCTAAAGCCCCAGCTTCAGCTTCGTCTAGAATCGCAGTTCATTGTCTCCTGCTCACACTCGCATCACATCTTCCTCCTCTCTTCTTGTGAATCCCCTCTTCGTACCTTGATCTAGGTACTTCGCGCCACGATCAGACATCTGTGAACTTGTTCCATTTCCGTGCAACAAGTCCCCAGATGCCTGAACCCTAATACGAACGCGCTGTGAGAAGTAGTCCCCACTTTTCACCCCGCGTCTGCCCTCAACCTTAGTTCAACCTCTCACGAGTGTCCTTGGAAGGTGAGCATCTCTTGCATTCCAAATACACTCGCGCCCGTGTTGCGGTTGAACCTACACATCGTCATAAACTCATCTGCCACCGTCTATCCTTTTGGGAACGGTAACTCCGACCATCACGTGCGCCGGCCCGCTAGTCCGTCTCGCACGATACAGACACCCAGAGTTTGCACAGTCAAGTCTACTCCACACAGGACCTTGCCTGCACATGCTAGAATCGACTATTTGGTGTTGCTGGTCTTGTCCGACTCGCCACAGCAAATAGCCAACCAGAACGACGCTCACTTCGAGCCACGGTCCCTGCAAACCGTGACATAAGCTGAAGCTCCTACCCTCCACTTCTTTGTCACAAGAAGTGTACCCCGAACGAACCAGACTGTTGCCCACTTTCTTTTCAGGCCGAGAAAGTGTGTGCCAGAGTGCACAGAAATTTTTCGTTCCTCTTGCTAGAGTGAACAACTCATAGGCTACTGAGACCGCTCCTCTTGCGAAGAGTGGGCGATTGATCGACAAAACGGCTTCCATAACCCTTGGTTGGACCACGGAGAAGGGGAAGCTCACCAGAGTCGAAACCAGAAACGAACCAGACCTCCCAGACCACGTAGTTGGGCACGCCTTTTGGATAGAACGTCAAGAAAACCCCAAGCAAAGTGCCTATTGGGCTTTTGACAAAGAAAATCCACACGGACCCATCGAGTTTATCAACCAGAAGTGGTATCACGTCGAGTGGTTCGATAAACCGCAGACTTACGCGACAGAGATAGGGAGATACATCACAGACGAAGACATCGCACGATTTGAACTTGGCTGGTGGAAACCAAGTGATCCACAGTACCCAGACTATCCAGTACACGCGCTGTCCTTGACACCGGCAGGCTCAGGATCTGGAAGCACCCCAGAACGACCTGAAGCACTTTCACCTAGTGGACAGTTATTTGAACTGACCTATCAAGCCGCACAACCCCCTTTAACCAGCGTTCCCCCTGGAATTCATCAGCAGCTTGAACCAACCTCGACGTTGCAAGTGCCCCCGGTACAAAAACAAATGGAATCACCATACTCCGACGTCAGTGTGTCAATGGTGACAGACCCAACCAGTGGAATGTTGGTGGATCCCACCATGTTTCCAGCCGCTCTCTCCCCGCTCCACAACCTCATCCTAGTGTGCCCAGTGGTAGTGCATTCATCAGGTCAGCTGCGGTTAGCACTGCCATTACCGCACCAGCAGCACTAGCTGGCATCACAGGATTTAGCTCCTCTGGGCAACCTGGAGGAGGACCTCCGGCTGGGGTACAGCCGGGAGGAAGTGGAGGCAGCGGTGGAGGTGGTGGTGGAGGCGGAGGTGGAGGCGGAGGCGGAGGTGGAGGTGGAGGAGGGGGAGCTCCCCCTCCGGGAGGACAAGCAGTAGGTGGTCAACCACACCAGCCTTCAGCCCTCTTTGGCACGATCCCTGAAATTTTCAATGGGGATCGTGACGACCTCGCACGCTTCCGTCGCGCCTTCACAGTCTTCTGGGAGATGAATCAGGACCACCCCTCCATAAGTAGCCCCTACATGCGGGTCCTCACCTGTGTGGGAAGGATCCGAGGCAAAGCAGTCGACCAGTGGGTCAATGGGATCATCCAACCCTTGATGAATGGGGTAGCAATGTGGCGGCAGTACCCAAATCACCTTCTGGCCATTGACCCAAACGACGAACAGGTCTGGACAGACTTTGACAATGCGTTCAAAGCTCAGTTTCAGAACACTGTGGCCAGAGAGGAGGCACTGGGGCGCCTGCTCACCCTGCAGATGCAAGGGGAAGACCTCAAAACGTACATCAATGATTTCAATACACTAATCGCTCTCGCCAAGTGGGGTCCAAATGAGCAGGGGACCCTCCTTCGATTCAAGGATGGCTTGAAGCGAGTCCTCCATGAAAAGATCATTGATTTTGAGACCACCCTACCCGATACTCTGAAGGGATGGCAAGACGCGGCCTTGAGGCGTCAAGGGAGGTGGATCGAAGCCAGAGCCACCTCTGGAGACAAGCCAGGCCAAAACTTCCGCCAACGCCTTGCTGCGGCGCTAGGGAGGTACCAGCAGGACAGACACACGAAACCCCGACCTTCTGATGCCATGGACGTTGACGCCATCCATACAGGGGGCCTACCCCTGAAGAAAGAAGAAACTAGTAGCGGAAGGACGCTGCTTCACCTGTCGGCGACAGGGCCATGTGAGCTGCATGTGTCCTGAGAAGAAAAAGAACCAGAACAAGGGCAGTAAGCCTGCACAGCGTCCTGCCGCAGTGCGGGCTGTCGAAGAAGAAAGAAAAGAAATCACCCGCGACCAGCTTATGGACGGGCTTATGAAGTTGTCTGACGACGACAAGGAACGCTTTATCAAGGATATGGTTGACTCCACCGACTCTGCGCCCCAGGATTTTTGAAGAGCTCGTGCCACGCGACCTGGGTACGAGCCTTAGGACTGAAACGAATGTACATTAGCTATGCCAATGCCAATGCTTTGAATTTGCCCATTTCGTTTTCAAATGTCCACAAAACAGTCGCAGATGTCGCCTTAGTCGACAGTGGAGCCACGGAAAACTTCCTTGATCAACGCACAGTCCGCCGATGGGGACTCAGCACTCATAAACTCCCTCACCCCTGTTACGTCTACAATGTGGATGGAACCCAGAACCAGGCTGGGACGCTCACGGAGTACTGTGTTCTTCACTGTGTCGTAGGAGACAAAGATACTCTCCAGCGGTTCTATGTCACCAATCTTGGCAAAGATCGTGTACTCTTGGGGCACCCCTGGCTCTCAGAGTTCAATCCTCGCATTGATTGGACCAAGGGGGAAGTGCAGAACGGAGGAGTACGAATCGAAACCAAGTGGAGGAAGTTCCAGCGCCCTCGTCAGATATACAAGGACAGGGAGAAGGAACCAGCACGCATTGATCGCACCAATGTGGCCCAGGAATGGGCCATAAAGGCGCACCAAGAACAGGTAGCCAGTGGGGAAAAGCACGAGGTGCTACCACCCCAATACCGGGACTATGCGGACGTCTTTGATGAAGAAAAATCCCATCGTTTCCCACCTTCACGACCAGAGGATCACGCCATTGTCTTGAAGGAGGACGCCCCAGCTTCCATCAATTGTAAAGTCTATGCCCTCACGAGGGAGGAGAAGGAAGCGACCCAGAAGTTCTTGAAAGAGAATGAGCAGTGGGGATTCATCGAAAAGTCCAACTCTCCTTGGTCGACCCCTTGGTTCTTTATAAAGAAAAGAGATGGAAGTCTCCGACCCATCCAGGACTATAGGGAAGTGAACAGTTGGACGATTCAAGATGTGTACCCCATCCCTCGCATTGAGCAAATTCTGGAAGCGTTGCATGGACGCACCCTCTTCACGGCACTAGACATTCGTTGGGGCTATCATAACATCCAGATTCGCCCTGAGGATCGATGGAAGGCTGCGTTTAAGACTCCCTTTGGCCTGTACCAACCAAAGGTGATGCTCTTCGGCCTCCAGAACTCTCCAGCCACCTTCATCAGGAAAACCCATTTTGCCTTAAACTGTATTAGATGCTCCTTAAAGCTTACTTAAGATGGTGGTAATTAGATCCTCAACTTACCAACATTGAGGATCTAATTACCAACATCTTAAGTAAGCTTTAAGGAGCATCTAATACAGTTTAAGGCAAAATGGGTTTTCCTGATGTTTCAGCGTTGCATGGATCGGGTCTTTGCTAAGATCATGAACCGCTACCCAGGGAAGGTGTTTGTGTACATGGACGATGTCTTGGTGGCCACAGGGGGAGACGTGGAGGAACATAGGAGGATAGTCCGAGAAATCCTTGAGATGTTCCGCCAAGAATCCTTCTTCCTCAAACTGTCGAAGTGCAAGTTTGAGCAGACCAGCATTGACTACCTTGGCATCCGCGTGGAACACGGGACCATCCGCATCGATCCCACGAAGAGGAAGGGACTATCTCAATGGCCTCGAACCTTGTCTTCAGTGAAAGAGGTCCGGAGCACGCTTGGTGTTTTGGGGTACCAGAGACCATTCATTCCCCACTTTGCACATCTTGCGGCGCCACTCACTGCTTTACTGAAGAAGGGACGACCGTTCAAGTGGACGGATGAGTGTACCAAGGCCTTGGATGCACTCCTCCAGATTATAGAGTCCGATCCTGTCCTCCAAAGACCTGACTATGACCGCCCCTTCGAGATGGAGGTGGACACGTCCCAGTATGCCACTGGGGCCATCCTCTACCAACGAAATGACAAACAGAGGCTCTGTCCAGTGGGCTACCACTCCCAGACATTGAACGAAGCTGAGAGAGGGTATGACGTCCATGATAGAGAGCTCTTGGCGGTAATTCGGGGCTTGCGACGATGGAGACACTTGTTTCTCTCCTCTCCCTTCACTGCCATTGTGCACACCGATCATAATAATCTTCAATACTACCGGCAACCCCAGAGAATCAACCGACGCGTAGCAAGGTACCTCAGTGACCTTGCGGACTACAATTACAAACTGGTGCACCGCCCAGGCAAGCTGAACAAGGCTGACGCGCTGTCCAGACCACCAGGAGTGGATGAAGGGAAACATGATAACGAAAACACCCTTGTCCTGCCTGACAAGCTCTTTGCGCGGGCAGCGGAGGTTAGCAGTCTCGAACAACAGGTTTGGGATTGGCAAGCACGCACACCGGGCTATTTCGCAGAGCTGCATCGCTCCTACCCACTGGACTCAGTAAATCACCACTGGGTGCACCAAGGAAGGCCTGTGGTCGCGGACCAGGAGGATCTGAAGCGACAGATCTTGCATGAGTACCATGACCACGCCTTGGCTGGGCACCCAGGCATCGCCACGACACTTCAGAAGGTGTCTGAGGACTACTGGTGGCCGACGATGCGACAGTTCATCCAGAACTACGTCAAAGGATGTGCAACTTGCCAAATGACGAAACCCAATACTGTGAAACCTAAACCACCATTGATGCTGATCACTGTTGAACCAAAGGCAATCCCTTTCCAGACCATTTCCCTTGACCTCATCACCGATCTCCCAGTCTCAAGGGGATATGACTCGATCCTCACAGTAGTGGACCATGATTGCTCAAAGGCAGCCTTCTTCTTGCCCTGTCAGAAAACAATTGACGCAGAAGAAGTGGCCCGGCTCTATGTGGAACACATCTTCCCTCTCTTTGGCTGCCCCCACCACATCATCTCGGACAGAGATCCCCGTTTTACTGCACACTTCACCCGCCAGATGTGTGAACTGCTAGGAATCACACAGAACATCAGCTCAGCTTATCATCCGCAGACTGATGGACAATCAGAACGCGCTAATCAGTGGGTGGAGCAATATTTGCGGATCTATGGAAGCAGCCGACAAGACGACTGGGCAAACCTTCTTCCTCTTGCCCAATTTGTTCACAACTCCTGGCCGAATGCAAGCACAGGGAAGGCTCCCTGTGAACTCTTGTGGGGCGCAAACCCAATCATCCATCCCTCTGGAAAAAGCACAAACATCCCCGCGTTACATCAAAGGCAGATGTGGCTTAAGGAGGCTAGGGAGCGCGCCCAGGATGCTATCAGAAAAGCACAGGAACTGTGGCTGAAAAGGCGCCAGAGAAAGAAGGGCCAAAGACACTTCTACCCATTCGAAAAAGGACAACAGGTATTGTTGGAGGGAACAAACCTAAAGACAATATATCCGTCCACAAAGTTGGGACCAAAGAGATATGGTCCATTCCCCATCATTGACGTCATTTCCCCTGTGGTGTACCACCTTCAGCTTCCCCCACACTGGCGCATTCACAATGTCTTCCATGCGTCCTTGTTAACACCTTACAAGGAGACGGAGGAGCATGGGCGCAACTTCATGGAACCGCCACCTGAGCTGATGGAAGGCGAACCAGAATATGAGGTGGAGCAAATCATTGATGCACGCAAGAAAGGAAGGGCAGAGAAGCTTGAATATCTCCTTCGTTGGAAGGGATATTCACCTGCTCATGATAGTTGGGAACCCGCTGGCAATGTGAAGGCTCCGGAGCTCATTAAGGAGTTCTATCAGCGCAACCCCAATGCGATAGGGGGAGGGAGGATAAAAGCAAAGAGGAAGAGACGAATCCGAACCATCACTACTTGTTATGGACTGACACGTGCTTGCTGACTCATACTATACATTTTCGGACTGATGACTCACTTCTGCTGACTTCCTTGTTTATGTGGACGGACTACCGATCGCTTTGTTTCAGATCGCTTACTTATTTTTCTCACGACATAGCTTTACATAGCACCGTACAGCCTCAAGCAACAGCCACATGCACAGGATGACTCGCTGATTCCTGTAACATGTTTCAAACCCTGAAAGCTGTACGAAGGTCACAGCCCCTACGGCTGTGTACATAGCCACACCTTCTTATATATAAACCCTGTACTTCTTGCCCTAGAGACCTTAAGTCTCAGTTTTGTTTCGCAATCCAAGTCTTCTATCTATTAGAACCTTGCTTGCCTAGAAGCATTAGACCTGAGAGAACCCTCTTGACATCACGCTCTTCGACTTCTTGACACTTTGGTCTTATCCCTAAGCCCAAAGCCCTTGACCTCTGAAACGCTCTTGACTTAGTTGTTTACTAAGTCTCGTCTTTATCGAATCCTTGATCTTGACTTGCACGTCTTGCAAGTCTCGCTCTTGACTTCACGAACGATCGTACACTTCGTACAAAGGTCCTACTTGGAACCTTAACACTACTCCTATTGCCTCCTCCATGAGTAATGCCCTACACCTTGCGTTCCAATACCCAAACTCAGAGGAGGACTACCTCGAACTCCTCGACTCGTCGTTCGACGCCCTCGCGGTCTGTGAGGGGGGAGAGTGGCCCCTCTCAGAGACGTCCCTTGCCGAGGACACCCCAGCAGAACCAGCCCAGATCCGCACCTCCACTGTACAGGAGGACCACCCGCTCACCTCACCAAGAGCCTCGCCGCAGCCCCTCGTACCATCCGAGGACCCCGTCTCCTCTCCCAGGACCGACACCGCCTCCCCAACTCTCGCCTATCCAGGAAGCCCTGGAGACGCTAGCAGCGGACATGAGGTTCCAGCCAGAAGTCATGTCGCTGGAGACCCCCACGCGCTGCGACCCGAATCCCCTTACGATCCCTGGAAGGTCTTCAGCTGGACCCAACCTTCTGCAGGTAACAGTGCTCATCAACTCCAGGGGATACGTGCAGCAGATGGGGACGGCCTACGTCCACTCGTCATCGCGTCTTCGTCGCATGGGGGGCCATCTGGTGGTGATTCCGGAGTCAGCCCTCTGAGGATCACCGGCAAGCGCAAGAGGAAGGGAAGAAAGTCATTTTATTGCGGCAAGTGCAACAAGGATGGAGTGGATCACAAGTACGAAGACTGTCCCTTGTGGAGGGAGTGCCTCTATTGTCAGAAGAAGGGGCACTACTCCCACGATTGTCACCACCCCCATACGCGTTGCACCGTTCACAGATGCCGAGTCTTCCCTGACCACCAATACTATGGGAGGAGCTGTCCTGTCAAGGCCACGGAGTTACAGCCCGTTGCTCATTATTGGGATGAGTATGACGCGGATGACGTCGATGCAGGTGAGGCGCTTTGGGATGACGTTGACTGGGAGTCCATGGACAGAGGTGACTGAGGCGCATGGTGGTACATGCGCCTAGGAGAGAGGGTACTGTTACGGTTATGCGGGCCGTCCAGCCCATCCCTTACTGTTTTCCGTCTGATTTTCGACTTGTGTGGTGACCTAGGACCCCTTTCCTTGGCCAGCCCCTTCTGTTCCGCTTCTAGGGGCTGTGCATCACCGTTTTGGACGTGTATTTGACTCAGGGATCATGACTCAAATCTTGAGTCAGCGTTCTTGACTCAGATCTTGAGTCAGACGCACTGAGTCAGTTCTTGAGTCATCAGAACTGACTCAGGTCCTTAGTCAATAGTCTTGACTTCGCTACTGTACTGTGACCTTTGTAGGATAGTTGGCTGGCCCTCTGTACGCATAAATAGGGCCCTGTAGACGAGCTAAAGCCCCAGCTTCAGCTTCGTCTAGAATCACAGTTCATTGTCTCCTGCTCACACTCGCATCGCATCTTCCTCCTCTCTTCTTGTGAATCCCCTCTTCGTACCTTGATCTAGGTACTTCGCGCCACGATCAGACATCTGTGAACTTGTTCCATTTCCGTGCAACAAGTCCCCAGATGCCTGAACCCTAATACGAACGCGCTGTGAGAAGTAGTCCCCACTTTTCACCCCGCGTCTGCCCTCAAACCTTAGTTCAACCTCTCACGAGTGTCCTTGGAAGGCGAGCATCTCTTGCATTCCAAATACACTCGCGCCCGTGTTGCGGTTGAACCTACACATCATCATAAACTCATCTGCCACCGTCTATCCCTTTTGGGAACGGTAACTCTGACCATCGCGTGCGCCGGCCTGCTAGTCCGTCTCGCACGATACAGACACCCAGAGTTTGCACAGTCAAGTCTACTCCACACAGGACCTTGCCTGCACGTGCTAGAATTGACTATTTGGTGTTGCTGGTCTTGTCCGACTCGCCACAGCAAATAGCCAACCAGAACGACGCTCACTTCGAGCCACGGTCCCTGCGAACCGTGACATTCTCGACCGCTTCTGGTGGCCCTCTCTCGAGCAAGATGTCAAGTGGTACGTCGAAACTTGCCATGAATGTCAGCTGCGCCAGACTACCAAAATTCGCATCCCGCCTACAGTTGATCTCCCCGCTCCCCTCTTCCGTAAAGCTTACATCGATACCATGCTGATGCCCCACACCGCCGGATTTCACTACATCGTGCAGGCCCGCTGTTCCCTCTCCGCTTGGCCCGAATGGCGAGCGCTCCGCACTGAGACCGGCCGCACCCTTGGTACCTTTATTTTCGAAGACATCCTCTGTCGCTAGGGTGCTGTCGCCGAAATCGTCACCGATAATGGCACCGCTTACGTCGCCGCCCTCGACTGGCTCGCTCACAAATACGACATCCATCATATTCGCATTTCTCCTTACAATTCCCGCGCCAACGGCATCGTCGAACGCCAACACCGGACCATCCGCGACTCGCTCGTCAAGGCCTGTGAAGGCGACATTTCGAAGTGGCCAGCCGCTGCACCTCACGTTTTTTGGGCGGATCGTGTCACCACTCGTCAATCTACCGGCTACTCTCCCTTTTTCATGGCACACGGAGTTGAGCCCATCCTCCCCTTCGATATCACCTTGGCAACTTTCCTTGTGCCGAACCTCACCAAACCTCTGTCCACCGCCGATCTCATCGCCACCTGAGCCCGCCAACTTCAGCGACGCGACGACGACTTAGCCTCGATCCAAGACAACCTCTTCAAGGCTCGTCTCGCCTCTGTCCGACAATTCGAAAAGCAGTTCGAGAAGACCATTTGCGACGCGGTTTACACCCCTGGCACTCTCGTCTTGGTGCGTAATTCGACTATAGAATCTGACCTTGGGCGCAAGTCCAAGCCTCGTTATTTCGGCCCCATGGTCGTCATTCATCAAACCCGCGGCGGTGCCTATCGTCTCGCCGAACTCGACGGCGCTGTCTCCAAGCTCCGTTACGCCACTTTTCGCCTCGTCCCTTATCTCGCCCGTTCTTGCGCGTTTATACCCGTCACCCGCATCCTCGATCGCGACGATCTGGTTTCCGTCATCCGAGACGACGCCGTCACCCCCGAAAACGAAAACGACGATGTTCTGACTGGGGACGGTCAGATTTTAACCCCCCGGGAGATGTAAGGTAGGCTCAGCGGCTGGGCCTGAAATCCGACATCTTCAACCTCATGCCGGCCCTCAACCACGACCCGATTTGGACGTCACACCTTATCTCGACTCCGCGCTCTTCACCCTCATCCGCCTCGACATCGACCGACACCGACGCACTTTCGGCCGATGCTGAGACTCGCCAAGAAAACCCTCAATCCCCCTTCATTTGTACATACCAGGTATTGCCCGCTATTGGGACCTTTACCATACTCTCTTTGGACTACTCATTTCTGCTGGACCTGTTACCTTAACTCCTTTCAGACTTTTCCTATGGCTGGTACTACGAGACGACGCTCACGATTGTGTTTTACTACTCTACTACCGCCCTCACTTTCCCCGTTTTGGATCATCAAGCGCCCTCGCGCGAGGCCTGAGCCCATCGGGGCGTTGTCCGATGCAGCGACCCGATGGCCAACGCCTTACAGACCTACATCTACTATTCCTTTTTCTTCCTTTTCTTTATACTCTCGTGTTTCACCCTTGCCTCCTGAATTACAGTCTTGAGCTAACTATTGAAACTTGCTATTTTTGTGGACTCTAGTTATCTATCTCAGATCTGCAGAAAAGTAGTTATAAGGCCTTGCTCATTGGCCTGGAAGAGCATCCAATAAATCATTTGTCGATTCGGATCACTTTGTCTGCTTAGAAGAAATCAGTCTCGTTCTCCCTCTTCTCGTCTCTATCGGTCTACTTTTCGTCTCGTTTCATCTCCGCGTAGCATTCTCGTTCCGAGCGCCTCGTGCCCTCTATTCCGAATCGTCCCGCAAGCGCCCTCGTCGTACCCTCTCTCTCCTGCCTTAACCGGCCCCTCTGTCTTTCGAACTCGCCCGGGCTCCCAAGAGCTCGTACAACAACGAGCAAGCACTTGAAGACTCGGCCAATTTTATGCACAATGTCAAATTCGAGAACATCAACGAGAACCTTACGGCCCGAAAAACACCATGGATATACCACGGCGTTCGTGTGCCCTCTACAGCGTCCTGTGATGGTGGTCATCCTGTTGTTAATGTCGAGTTCTGTAGGGATCATATGCAGGGGCACGGGCGGCTCACATGCGAGTCCTGTATCCTGATCTCGTGTTTGGTGCTATTGCGTCGAGTGGTGCGCACCTTTTGTTTTCAATCATTCTTCAAAAACGATACTAAATCTCCTCCCGCCACCTAGCGGTGACGCACGCTGTGCTCATGAATTGGGAGTACATGGACGTCATCCGGCTCGCCGCGGACCCAATTTGTTCATCCAACCTCGTGAATAGCATTAGCATGATTGATTCGCTTCTCAAATTTGGCCCCCTGTGCGGCTGACTGAAAAACCTCTTTGGCCTCAGCGAGCTGGAGTCAGATAAGGACTTTGCCTCGGTGCTTGAGGTATGTCTGTGTCCTGCTTTATAAGATAGGCAGAACTAATAATGTTGCTGGAACAGTATCTGCTGACCACGTGGGAGGATCAGAACTGGGATCCTGCTGTTAGCTTGACGACATTCGATCAGTTCTGTGTGACGCTTAACAGTGACACGCCGACCCTGAAAGACATGGAGCGTACGGTGCTCCTGGCAGGAGGACTGAAAGCTAACATCGCTCTTTTGAATTATGCAAAATGGATTCGTGAGGTACGCATCTCTTACCCTTATACATCTTGAATCACAAAGCTTTTGGGACCGCGAAGAATGTTGTCGCACTCTGCCCACAAGATATGGGTTTGACTGTGGAAGAGATCTCAGTGAAGACTGGCGCCCGTGAGTGTTCCAGTACTGCACACAATGGGTCTACTTGACTGTATGTCTTCGCATCACCGCATCACCGCCCATGCTGACATCCATTTGTAGACCGCGCCACCAGTTGGCACCTCTACTATTATCTCGCGCCTATTGGACATCGACTACGAGCACAAGATATGTATGCAGGCGTTCCCGCCGGGAGAATACTATAAAGTGCCTCCGCTGCCAAATGTCACTGCCATGAATGTGCTAGGCGATTACCACATCGCAGCTGATAGGTTAGCATTTATTGACGGTGAATGTATGTATATTCAGTCCCTCTACCCCTTTCTTAAACGGGTCGGGCGATGCTGACTACGGATGGGTTCGCAGTTGATCCGTGGCGCCCATACACGCCACATAGCGCTTACGGCGGTGCGGAGGAACGTGAGGACAAAGTGGTTAGGCCATTCAAAATTATTCCTGGTGTGTCCTAGTTTTTTCATTTCACTTGGTGAGATAAAACTGTGGAATGACACGCTGCTAGGTGGTGTCCACCACTGGGGCGAGAACGGGCTTCGGGAGGGCGAAAAGGAACCCAAGAAAATTTGTCAAAATTCATAGTGAGATGGTTGAGTTTGTCAAAGCTTGGTTGGAGGACTGGGAAGACCCCTTTGACGACGCAATCATGTGACGTTTCGTTGCTCTTTAGTTCAGAGCAGCGCAGCAATCGAAAATGATATTCTACTCTGCTAGTTCTCGTGCCGAGATCAGCAATCCTACAAATAATTCGATTCGCTTCTGTGCACCTTTCAACTTCTTACAAGTCCTGAAAAACTATTAGAAAGCTGATTTTGACTTTTCTTTCTTGTCGAGGACCTCTTTTTAAGGCACAGTAGTCACATGACCATGTCACGTTACCGGTGGCCGGGCACGTGAGTCTCAGCAAACACGCGTTCGATGGACCCTCAATTGATTCATCAGTCTTTAACATGTGGTAATCTGACTGTCCGCGGTTATTTATTAGTATCCGATCCAGAGGGAATGACTACAGAAAAATAAAGAAACAGCGTACAACCGATTCTATTTCTATGAATTGTAACCATAGACTGTAGCCCAATTTGATCCATACGCAAACTTTGAGAAATCAAGCCGCGTCTCATGTCCACCTGCAACCCAGACAGTGCTGGGTCTATGAAGACACCGCCTGTGAAGTTCGGGAATCCATAAAAAAAGTTCATTCTCTTCTCCACATATCCAACCATCAATATTGATCGGGGACTGATCTAGGATTTTGTCAGCATCTTTTGTTACAACCTCCGCAGATCTGATCCCTGAGGTGTGTCCAGTAGATTGGCCCGCTCCAACCTGTCCTATTGTAACTTCCAACATGCGAATCGTGCCATCAGCATCGGCCGATGCAATTCGCTGCCCGTCCAGAGAGAACACAACGAAATTGTTGTGTCCAGCAAACGGACCCGCTACCATCTCTCCTGTTTCGGCATCCCACATGCGAATCATACAATCGCCTGAGGCCGACGCGATGTGCTTCCCATCCGGCGAGAATACAGCAGAGCCGACCAGAGCAGTTCCAGTAAATAGGCCCACTACAATCTGTCCAGTTGTGATATCCCACACGCAAATCGTGCCATCGTATGAGGCCGATGTGAGGCGCTGTCCGTCCGGAGAGAATGCAACAGAGTGGACTGATTTGTTTGTCCAGCAAACGGGCCCGCTACGACTTGCCCTGTTGCAGCATCCCACACACGAATCGTAAGATCGGCCGAGGATGATGCAATGCACCGCCCGTCCGGCGAGAATGCAATACATCTGACCTTGTCAGTGTGTCCAGTAAACGGGCCCGCTACGACCCCTCCTGTTGTTGCATCCCAAATGCGAATCGTGTGATCATAAAGGGCCGATGCGATGTGCCGCCCGTCCGGCGAGAATGCAACAGACATGGCCCAATCATGTACAGTAACCGGGTCCGCTACGACTTGCCCTGTTGCGGCATCCCACACGCGGATCATACGATCAAGTGAGTACGATGCAACGCGCTGTCCGTCCGGCGAGAATGCAACAGATATGACCAAATCTGTGGGTCCAGTAAACGGGTCCGCTACGATCTGTCCTGTCGCGGCATCCCACATATAAATCGCGTCATCAGAGCCTGATGCGATGCGCTGTCCATCTGGCGAGAATGCAATAGATCCGAACCCACGGGAGTGTCCATTAAACGAATCAGCTACGATCTGTCCTACTGCGGCATCCCACACGCGAATCGTGTTGTCGTTCGAGGCCGATGCAATGCGCTGGCCATCCGGCGAGAATGCAACAGAATTGACAAAATCGGTATGTCCAGTAAAGGGGCCTGCTGCTATCTGTCCCATTGTGGCATCCCACAAGCAAATCGTGCGATCGTAAGAGGCCGATGCGATATATTGCCCGTCCGGCGAGAATGCAACACTTGTGACACAACCGGTGTGTCCAATAAATGGGCCCGCTACGACCTCTCCTGTTGCGCTATCCCACACGCGAATCATGTTGTCATCCGAGGCCGATGCGATGCGCTGTCCGTCTGGCGAAAATGCAACAGAATGAACCCGACCTGTGTGTCCAGTAATCGGGCCCGCTACAATTTGTCCTGTTGCAGCATCCCACACGCATACCGTGCTATCGTCCGAGGCCGATGCAATGCACCGCCCGTCTGGTGAGAATGCAACAGATATGACCGGATTGGTGTGTCCAGTAAACGGGCCCGCTACGGTTTCTCCAGTTGTGGTATCCCAAACGCGGATCGTGCAATCCTCCGAGGCCGATGCGACGTGCCGCCCGTCCGGGGAGAATGAAACAGAAAGGACCTCTGCTGTATGTCCAGTAAATGGGTCCGTTACGATTTGTCCTGTTGCGACATCCCACATGCGAATCGTGCCGTCGCCCGAGCTCGATGCAATGCGCTGGCCATCCGGCGAAAATGCAATAGAATGGACCCGATAGGTGTGTCCAGTAAAAGGGCCCGCTACGAACTCTCCCGTCGTGGCATCCCAAATGCAAATCTTGCGATCATATGTGGTCGATGCGATGAGTTGCCCGTCCGGCGAAAACGCAACAGAGTTGACGGTTACTATATGTGTATGAATCGTCATTTCCAAGGCTGGCCAATGAGACAATTCCCCACGTTCCAAGGTCAATGTGTGAGGAAACAGGCAAAGGTATTGATTGCGGATGCGGGAAGAGGTTGGTGTGAAAGGGAGGGCAGACACATAGATATGCGGAGCACTCTTCGCCACAGCCATTCCGAAATACCGCACAAATGCGGACGCATCATGCACCAATCCCAACAAATCATGCACCTCTGGCTGAGTACGCTGTTTTACCCAAATGTCATTACATATCATACTCAATTATGGGGTGTACCTACCTCAAGTTGCAACCACGATGATAATACTGGGGAAACAGGGCCCACACGGGTCATAATGCTAAGCACTTCCAGCCAAAACAGAAATTTTGTCTCGAAGAGCGATCGGACCTTTTTGAAGATATCCTGGTGGAAGCCAAAATGTCCTAAATGGTCGACCCAGTAAACACAGGCGTAAGATAGTCCAGATGGAATGTGTTCCGTGATTCGAGATTCAAGGTCTGGGACGTCGCTATTCGCGAGATATGACGACTCGAGTTTGCAGATGTTGAATTTGAGGCTATCGAGCATTGCGCCAAGGCAGGAATGTGCCAACTGTCGGTGGGCATCGGAGAGGTCCACATAGAACACATCATTCGTCCTATTGGTTAGAAAATCTCGGAATGAGGTATGGAGAGGAAGGATGGGGCGCGTATGATCCGATGAAGTCACGTTGCTCAGCAGCGAGCCCAGACGACGAAGAGTCTCAAGTACAGGAAGAGGATCAAAATCCTCAGGATCATCAATGGGTGCATGCCGTCGCAAAGAAATTAAGGACTGGATGGAGAGGGGCTCGATCGCAGCAAAAAGTTGTCCCATGATGGATCGAAATAGTGACTGTGCTTCCTCTGATTTGAAGTATTCTTTGAGAACTTCTTCGTACAAATGATCCAACAAACCTCTCCCGCGACCTTGAGAGTGCCCCAACAGGCGCTGTATGAGCTTCTTCACGCTGAGGCCGAGATTATCAGGGCTATTGATGAATCCGGATGCAACTGCAGCCCACTGAAACAGGCCCTCTGCACCCTTCGCTAATCTGGAGCCATGTTCTTTGAAAACTTCCTCTGGGAGCTCATTCCGGAGATAAATCCCAATATCTTGCTCCGTGTCGGCAGCCAGTTGGGCGTCATTCATGTAGAGGGTACGGACAGACTTCGCGTTGGCGAACGCAGGTTCGATGCCATGCTCCGGCCTCGAAGTGATGAATATGCGGAAGTTTGGCGGGAGGTCGATGAGATGTTGGGCAAGAAAAGTATGTAGTCCATTTTTGCCGATCGTGATGCCACTCTCATCCAACGCATCGATGACGATAAGGATCGTGCCATCGAGTTGTAGGTACTTGAGTGGTTTGAGGAGGAACCATTCAAAAAGTCGAGGATAATCTCGGGTATTACGAAAAGACGAGTTGCCAATAACGGCCTCCCCGAGGGCGAGTTTGAACGAAGGATAACGATCGCAGAGATCACGAGCAAGCGTTGTGAAGAGATGATAACCATCGTCTTTGGATTCCTCCTTCCGACGAAAAGCGACATAGGAACCAAGACACTTCTGGTCGAAAAGATGCGCGACCTCATGAGCAATCGAGGACTTTCCTGTGCCTGCCTGGCCGAACAGAACGAGGCCACGTTCAGAGTTGGGATCCCCGACCCATTCAATGATGTGGTGCAAAAAATCTTGGCGAGTGCCTGGATGACAGCCCTTTCTATCGTTGAATCGCCACCCTCCTATAACAGGCGCTTCTCCGATTATTGCCCTCAATTCTGCGCTCACCCTGTCAGATGGACGATCCGACGATTTGCCAGAATCACGCACCAGATTCCAATCCCTGGTTCGACGTTTTCGTTAGCTGCGATCTCATATCATCTCGTATCTGAAGGACAGCAGCCCCAGCGATGACAGTAGCATATGTGAGGAACTTTTTATGCAGTCGGATGAGCGTGGTGCGGTAGGTCTCGACCTTGTCGTCAAGCTGGCCGCCGATATTCTTAAAAACTCGTTTCCCTGGAAATCACATGTTAATAACAAGAAACGAAAATGGTCAAGACGACGTACCGACTTGCACGTCCTTCGCATACGATACGATGAATTCGGCAGATTCGGAAACGCACTGCAACATCTCCTCGAGGACGTTTGCCTGTGTAGATCCCTGCCGAATGCTCGTCAAAACGTCCGCGTCCTTCGCAAATCCAAACCCGTCTCGTATCGCGACAAGTAGTGTCCGGACATTATCGTCAAGCTGAAACTGGTGTAGCAAGGTCTGGTAGAGAAGTGACAAAAAAAATTGAATAAATCTTCCATGAGCTCCGACAAAGTAAGGACACATACCTCGGGGATCTTTGAGAACAGACTCCATGCTAAGCTGGCATAGGGGTTCAGCTGGGACGGAATGAGGTTAACAAAGGGTAGGGAGAAAACATATTTTGTGCATACTTGTAGGATTGGACTCACTGTGTCCATCACCCATTTGATACTATTAGCGGTAGTCTTCCACGTCTTTACCCCATCCAAAGCTTCCCCAGCGCGATCGAGAGTATGTGACATCTCCGTCTGGTTGTCCGCCATCGATGCCACAGGAGTACCGCTCTCGATGGGAACGGTACCCACCCGAGATGAAGAAGGTAGGGCGGTGGTAGTTGCCGTCGGTCGCGTGGTATGAATAGAATGCGCAGTACCTTCTTCAGCGACAGGGTTGTCCAGATCTGCCATTCTTGGGTTTGGGGCGTTGTCTGACGCAGTCACAGACGAACTCGGATTTGCTGAGATGGTGATCGTTATGTAGGGTGTGGCCTGCTCTGTCAGGTGTCCATGTCGATCAGTGCCGCCGAAAACAATATTGAGCTCTACAGGTTGGATGCTCAGCCAGACGCATGAATAAGAATCCTAAAAAGACAAACCGCGTTGAGATTCACAGCCTATTTCCTGTGTTCCAACAAGGATGTCTTTCTGCATGGCTCTTTTTGCATACAGAGATATTGTAACACGAGAATGTGGTTGTAAGGCACTACAGGAGATTCAGTTGGTGAATAGAGGCAAAAGTATAAGAGTACTTACAAAGCATTGACCTCCTCGTTCCACTCCACATGATTCCCCATGCTCTGCACAGCTCGTGTATGCCAAGTTCTCGCCCCAGCGATCACAGTAACATAAAAACGACTTTCCTTTCGAGAGATGGTCTTGATATGTGGAAGGTTCTGTGCTTTGAGGACTGGGAGAGAAGAGAGATTTAGTACTTGTGACAGCGAGATATCAAGACACCTACTGGTTAGTTGGAGTGGAAATGAGCTAGATTGCATATCAGTGACTCGAGTGCGGCTGAGGTCGGTTATTCTAGATGTTAAAGGACCTGGGCTGTATAAATGGTTAAAAGCGGGAACATCGGGAGTGAGAGAATTTGGCATACGAATTGCGAGTTGGTGGCTACAGAAGAGATCGATAAGGATGAGGTTGATGAGACGTTGACCATTGCCTCGTGGCAGCCACCACATAGACCAAAATGGTAATGATCACTACTATATTGGACCGGACCATCGTCAGGACCGCTCGATCGTCAAGTCACACAATGTCACACACGGGCCGAACAGCTATAGCCAAGCTGATTCGAAGTCCGCTAGGGTGAGGTGATGATGTGCGCGTTCAAGTGAGAAGAGTCCAGACTGTATGAATTTATCTATGTCATTACTACTACTAGTCTACTACAACGAATAACCATATGAATGACTTGAATATGTGTAGTAATAGTGAGGAGCAGGCCCAGGATACTGATAACTTGAAAGGGGGGTATTGGAGAGGACCGGGAGGTAACATAACTTGACTTGGAGGGCCCTGGCCCTACCCACAGGGCAGCCTTGTCTGGCCTGAGGTGACTTACATGCAGTGGGGGGGTGGTAGAAGGGGTTGAGGTTGCAAGTGATCGGGGCACATGAATGTTTCCAGCCACAGGCCTTTAGGCGGCAGTGGTGGGGGCAGGGTGGGCTGCAGGGGTGGCGCACAATGGTGGCGTCAGGACAGCTGTCAGTGTTGGAACGGCGGCGGCAGCGTCGGGACAACAACCGCGGCGTCGGGATAGCGGCAGTGGCGACAGCGAGAGAGCGACCGCAGCGTCGGGATGGCGGCCGCCCCATTGGGACGCAACCACGGCGGCAGCGAGGGAGCAGGGGCGGCATAGAGGAGAGGACGCAAGGGGAAAATAAAATAAAAGATTAGTGCGAAACTGAAAAAACAAAACAATACGACGCACCATAGACCATGCTAAGAGGCCATGGCAGTCGACAGATGGGGGTACCAGAGGGTGGACGACAGACCACGCAAGACCACGCAAGACCACGCGATGACGAGGGCGGGATGAAAGGTGACAGAGAGAGCGCGAGAGGGGAAGGCGATGATAGAGAGCGGGCAGTGCAGCAGCATTCAGCGCTGCCAACTGTGTTCAATAGACGCTCATACTTAAACTCCGACATGCCGTCCAACCGGCATGGCCAATCACGCGTGACATTAGCACTAAATTTTACCTTCGCTCTACCTTGCTTGCGTGAAGAAAACATATATGGAACACATAATAGCAGTCATCTAGAATACATATTCAAAATTTGGTGGTGATTGAGCAAGTATTCATTGAGTTATTCAAAAAATCAAAAAAAAAAAGTGACGATCGAGCGGTCCTGACGATGGTCTGGTCCAATATAGTATGATTCTCTCCACTTTCCATGCCCCCAATTCAAGTCTAGTCACGGCCGCAGTATAAGGCGGAACAACATTAGCAGATATAGGCCATCAATTCGGTGGAATCAAATCGTTACGTTCTATAAATGCCGTTGTGAAATAAATCTATTCAACTTATGACCTTAATGGGCATTATATGAGCCCCAAGTTACTTTGGCACTAAGAAATCGAACCGTGGGATCGTCGGAGGACCCCGCCCGCAGTACAGTCAGTATCTACCTTCATGAGGGTGTCGTTCTCTTCTCTCTCGGTCACACCGTATGGTGTGGGCTTTCCATATCATTTGGATATCTCTTATTGTCGTGCTCGTTGGTACTGGCGGCAGCAATGCCCTTCACGAGCATGTCCTCCATCATGCACAGAGGGTCAACTTTCAATATCTCCATCGACGCGCTGCTGGCATAACCTCGCATCCCGATCAAGGGGCTGAGGTGCCGGCGCATGCCAGCACATTACAAGCACCACTCGTCGTCGCCGTCGTGGCATCCGAGTTCTCCGTTCAGACGTTCACCCAGCCACTCGATCACTTTGACAACACCACCGACGCGACGTTTCAACAACGTTTCTGGGTCAACATACGACACTATAAACCACGTCCTGGCTCACCGGTCATCGTTATCGATGGGGGCGAGACTAACGGGGAGGACCGTCTGCCGTTCTTGGACACAGGTGTTGGGGATATTTTGGCACGTGCGACAGGTGGCATCGCAGTTGTGCTAGAGCATAGATATTATGGTACGTGTTCCCTGGGGTGAGCCTAGATGCTGACATGCGACCGGGATATGGTCCAGGCAAGTCTGTGAGTGTCCAAAACTTTTCGACTGATTCCCTAAGGTGCGCTTGTCCTTGCTGCCTCATCCCATGTCGACCCCTCCGTGCGCTCTTATATTGATCCAGCTTATTTCCTCATCATGCGGTGCTGTAGGTGGCTCAACAACGAGCAAGCACTCGAAGACTCGGCCAATTTTATGCGCAATGTCAAATTCGAGAACATCAACGAGAACCTTATCCCCGAAAGACACCATGGATATACTATGGTGTTCGTGTGCCCTCTCCGGCGTCCTGTGATGGTGGTCATCCCGTTGTTAATGCCGTGTTTTGTAGGGGTCATATGCAGGAGCACGGGCGGCTCACATGCGAGTGCTGTATCCTGATCTCGTGTTTGGTGCTATTGCGTCGAGTGGTGCGCACCTTTTGTTTTCAATCATTCTTCACAAACGATACTAAACCTCCTCCCGCCCCCTAGCGGCGACGCACGCTGTGCTCATGAATTGGGAGTACATGGACGTCATCCGGCTCGCCGCGGACCCAATCTGTTCATCCAACCTCGTGAATAGCATCAGCATAATTGATTCCCTTCTCAAAATCGGCCCCCTGCGCGGCCGACTGAAAAGCCTGTTTGGCCTCAGCGAGCTGGAGTCAGATAAGGACTTTGCCTCGGTGCTCGAGGTATGTCTCGGACCTGCTTCATAAGATAGGCGGAACTAATATGTGCTGCTGGAAAGTATCCGCTGACCACGTGGGAGGATCAGAACTGGGATCCTGTTGTTAGCTCGACGACATTCGATCAGTTCTGTGCGACGCTTAACGGCGACACGCCGACTCTGAAAGACACGGAGCGTACGGTACTCCTTCCAGGAGGACTGAAAGCTAACATCGCTGTGTTAAATTACGCCAAGTGGATCCGAGAGATACGCATATCTTACCCTTATGCATCTTGAATCACAAAGCTTTTGTGACCGCGAAGAACATTGTCGTACTCTGCCCACAAGATATGGGTTTGACTGTGGAAGATTGCCTCGGGACGAACGAAGATTCAAAATATCAGATCACAGATCTCAGTGAAGACTGGCGCCCGAGGGTGGCACACAATGGGGCTACTTGACCGTATGTCTTCGCATCACCGCATCACCGCCCATGCTGACATCCATTTGTAGACCGCGCCACCAGTTGGCACCCCTACTATTATTTCGCGCCTATTGGACATCGACTATGAGCACAAGATATGTATTCAGGCGTTCCCACCGGGAGAATACTACAAAGTGCCTCCGCTGCCAAATGTCACTGCCGTGAATGTGCTAGGCGATTACCACATTGTAGCTGATAGGTTAGCATTTATTGACGGCGAAGGTATGTATATTCAGTCCTTCTACTCGTTTCTTGAACGGGTCCGGCGATGCTGACTACGGATGGGTTCGCAGTTGATCCGTGGCGGCCATACACGCCACATAGCGCTTACGGCGGCGCGGAGGAACGTGAGGACACAGTAGTTAGGCCATTCAAAATTATTCCTGGTGTCCTAGTTTTTTTTCATTTCACTTGCTGAGTGAGATAAAACTGTGGATTGACACGCTGCTAGGTGGTGTCCACCACTGGGACGAGAACGGGCTTCGGGAGGGCGAAAAGGAACCCAAGAAAATTCGGCAAATTCATGGTGAGATTGTTGAGTTTGTCAAAGCTTGGTTGGAGGACCTTTGACGAGACAATCGTATGATTCGCTTGATATGTAACTTTTCGTTGGTCTTTAGTTCGGAGCAGCGCAAATACTATGCTGCTAGTTCTCACGCCAAGATCAGCAATAGTTCGACTCCCTTCTATGCACCTTTCAACTTCTTACAAGGCCCGAAAACTTTTAGAAAGTCGATTTTTGACTTTTCCGCCCCTCATAAATCGGCGTCGTAGTAAGCCCAACGCTTGCCTTGTCGGGGGTTATCCCCGTGCTTACCGAGAACGTTGACATTCCCTGTACCGTATGTTGAACGCCAATTGTTAGGCTCCCCGGGTACGCACGAATGACACCGCCTGACATCTTCAGGAGTCAGGATTCGAGGAAGGCACTGGGCACATGATTGCGTCACGTTACTAGTGGCTTGAGGCACGTGCCAGCCCAACGCGGACCTCAGTCTCTAGTTCTAATTTGGTGATTAGAAAAAAATTATCTGACTATACGTTCGGTTGTTTATTTATATGAGTGGCACCCAGGCCGATACAGAGGGAACGACCAAAGAAAAAAAAACATAGCATACAACCTATTCCTTGACCTATTCTATTTCGATAAATTGTAATCATGAACTGTAGTCCAATTTGATCCGTGCACAAACTTTGAGAGGTCAAGCCGTGTCTCATGTCCGCCTGCAATCCAGACAGTGCTGGGTCTACGAAGGCACTGCCTGTGAAGACCAGGAATCCATAAAAAAAGTTCTTTCTCTTCTCCACATATCCACCCTTCAGTATCGATCAGGGATTGGTCCGTAAGGATCTTCTCAGAATCTTTTGTTACAACCTCTGCAGATCTGGCCCCTGAGGTGTGTCCAGTACACGTGTCCCCACCAAGCTGTCCTGTAGCATCCCACATGCGAATCGTGCGATCATACGAGGCCGATGCAATGCACTGGCCGTCCGGTGAGAAGGCAACGGAGTTGACCTGGTCCGTGTGTCCAATCAACGGGCCCGCTACGATCTCCCCTGTTGCGGCATCCCATATGCGAATCGTACAATCGTTTGAAGCGGACGCAATACGCTTCCCGTCTGGCGAGAATAAAGCAGAGTTGACCGAACCGGTGTGGCCAGTAAATGGGCCCACTACGATCTGTCCGGTTGTGATATCCCACACGCAAATCGTGGCATCGCCTGAGGCCGATGTGAGGCGCTGTCCGTCCGGCGAGAATGCAACAGACCAGACCCAATCGGTGTGTCCAGCAAACGGGCCCGCTACGACTTGCCCTGTTGCAGCATCCCACACACGAATCGTACAATCGTCCGAGGATGATGCAATGCACCGCCCGTCCGGCGAGAATGCAACAGATCTGACCCAGTCAGTGTGTCCAGTCAACGGGCCCGCTACGACCCTTCCTGTTGTGGCATCCCAAATGCGAATCGTGCGACCATCAGAAGCCGATGCGATGTGCCGCCCGTCCGGCGAGAATGCAACAGAGTTGACCCAATCGGTATGTCCAGTGACCGGGTCCGCTACGACTTGCCCTGTCGCGGCATCCCACACACGAATCGTATGATCGTCTGAGCACGATACAACGCGCTGTCCGTCCGGAGAGAATACAACAGATATGAGCCAATCGGTGTGTCCAGTAAACGGGTCCGCTACGATCTGTCCTGTCGCGGCATCCCACATACAAATCGCGTGATCATCCGAGGCTGATGCGATGCGCTGTCCGTCTGGCGAGAATGCAATAGATCTGACCACATCGGAGTGACCAGTAAACGAGTCAGCTACGATTTGTCCTACTGCGGCGTCCCACACGCGAATCGTGCCGTCGTCCGAGGCCGATGCAATGCGCTGTCCATCTGGCGAGAATGCAACAGAATTGACAAAATCGGTGTGTCCGGTAAACGGGCCTGCTACTATCTCTCCTATTGTGGCATCCCACAAGCAAATCGTGCGATCGTAAGAGGCCGATGCGATATGTTGCCCGTCCGGCGAGAATGCAACACTTGTAACATGTTTGGTGTGTCCAATAAATGGGCCCGCTACGGCCTCTCCCGTTGTGATATCCCACACGCGGATTGTGTGGTCATCCGAGGCCGATGCGATGCGCTGTCCGTCCGGCGAAAATGAAACAGATCTAACCCAATCGGTGTGACCAGTAAACGGGCCCGCTATGATCTGTCCTGTTGCGGCATCCCACACGCATATCGTACTATCATTCGAGGCCAATGCAATGCACCGCCCGTCTGGTGAGAATGCAACAGATATGACCGGATTGGAGTGTCCAGTAAGCGGGCCCGCTACGGTTTCTCCCGTTGTGGTATCCCAAACGCGAATTGTGCAATCCCGCGAGGCCGATGCAACGTGCCGCCCGTCCGGGGAGAATGAAACAGAAAGGATCTCTGTTGTATGTCCAGTAAATGGGTCCGTTACGATTTGTCCTGTTGCGACATCCCACACCCGAATCGTCCGGTCGGACGAGCTCGATGCAATGCGCTGCCCGTCCGGCGAAAATGCAACAGAATTGACGAAACTGGTGTGTCCAGTGAACGGGCCCGCTACGATCTCTCCCGTCGTGGCGTCCCAAACGCAAATTGTGCTATCTCCAGAGGCCGATGCGATGCGTTGCCCGTCCGGCGAAAATGCCACAGACAAGACCCAGGCACTATGTGCATGAATCGTCATTTCCAATGCTGGCCAATGAGACAACTCCCCACGTTCCAAGGTCAATGTGTGAGGAAACAGGCAAAGGTATTGATTGCGGATGCGGGAAGAGGTTGGTGTGAAAGGGAGGGCAGAAACATAGATATGCGGAGCACTCTTCGCCACGGCCATTCCGAAATACCGCACAAATGCGGACGCATCATGCACCAATCCCAACAAATCCTGCACTTCTGGTTGAGTACGCTGTTTTACACAAATGTCATTACATGTCATACTCAATTATGGGTGTACCTACCTCAAGCTGCAACCACGATGACAATACTGGTGAAATAGGGCCCACACGGCTCTTGATGCTAAGCACTTCCAGCCAAAACAGAAATTTTGTCTCGAAGAGCGATCGGACCTTCTTGAAGATATCCTGGTCGAAGCCAAAATGTCCAAAATGATCGACCCAGTAAATACACGAGTATGATAGTCCAGATGGAATGTGTTCGGCGATTCGAGATTCAAGGTCAGGGACGTCACTGTTCGCGAGATATGACGACTCGAGTTTGCAGATGTTGAATTTCAGGCTATTTAGCATTAAGCCAAGGCATGAATATGCCAACTGTCGGTGGGCGTCTGCGAGGTCCACATAAAACACATTGCTCGTCTTGTTGATTAGAAAATCACGGAATGAGGTATGGAGAGGAACGATGGGATGCGTTTGATGAGATGAAGTCACGTTACTCAGCAGCGAGCCGAGGTGACGGAGAATTTCAAGAATAGGAATAGGATCGAAATCCTCAGGGTCGTCAATGGGTGCATGCCGTCGCAAAGAAATTAAGGACTGGATAGAGAGGGGCTCGATCGCAGCAAAAAGCTGTCCCATGATGGACCGAAATAGTGTCTGTGCTTCCTCTGATTTGAAGTATTCTTTCAGAACTTCTTCGTACAAACGATCCAACAAACCTCCGTCACGACCTCGAGAGTTTCCCAACCGATGCTTTATGAGCTGTTTCACGCTCACGCCGAGATTATCGCGGCTATTGATGAACCCGGATGCAACTGCAGCCCACTGAAACAGGCCCTCTGACCCCTTCACTAATCTGGAGCCATGCTCTTTGAAAACTTCCTCGGGGAGCTCATTCTGGAGATAAATCCCAATATCTTGCTCCGTGTCGGCAGCCAGTTGGGCGTCATTCATGTAGAGGGTACGGACAGACTTCGCGTTGGCGAACGCAGGTTCGATACCATGCTCCGGCCTCGAAGTGATGAATATGCGGAAGTTTGGCGGGAGGTCATTGAGATGTTGGGCAAGGAACGTATGTAGTCCATTTTTGCCAATCGTGATGCCACTCTCATCCAACGCATCGATGACGATAAGAATCGTGCCATCGAGTTGTAGGTACTTGAGTGGTTCAAGGAGGAGCCATTCAAAAAGTCTAGGATAATCCCGGGTGCTACGAAAAGATGAATTGTCCACAACGGCCTCCCCGAGGGCGAGTTTGAACGAAGGATAACGATCGCAGAGATCACGAGCAAGCGTTGTGAATAGGTGATAACCATCATCTTTGGCGTCTATGGATTCCTCCTTTCGACGAAAAGCGACATAGGAACCAAGACACTTCTTGTCGAAGAGATGCGCGACCTCATGTGCAATCGAGGACTTTCCTGTGCCTGCCTGGCCGAAGAGAACGAGGCCACGTTCGGACTTGGGATTCCCGACCCATTCAATGATGTGGTGCAAAAAATCTTGGCGAGTGCCTGGATGACAGCCCTTCCTATCGTTGAATCGCCAGCCTCCGATAACAGGCACTTCTCCGATTATTGCCCTCAATTCTGCGCTCACCCTGTCAGATGGACGATCCGACGATTTGCCAGAATCACGCACCAGATTCCAATCCCTGGTTCGACGTTTTCGTTAGCTGCGATCTCATATCATCTCGTATCTGAAGGACAGCAGCCCCAGCAATGACAGTAGCATATGTGAGGAACTTTTTATGCAGTAATATGAGCGTGGTTCGGTAGGTTTCGACCTTGTCGTCAAGCTGGCCGCCGATATTCTTAAAAACTCGTTTCCCTGGAAATCAAATGTTAATAACAAGCAATGAAACTGGTCAAGACGACGTACCGACTTGCAGATCCTTCGCATAGGATTCGATAAATTCGGCAGATTCGGAGACGCACTGCAGCATCTCCTCGAGGATTTTTGCCTGCGTAGATCCCTGCCGAATGCTCGTCAAAACGTCCGCGTCCTTCGCAAATTCAAACGCGTCCCGTATCGCGATAAGTAGTGTCCGGACATTATCGTCAAGCTGAAACTGGTGTACCAAGGTCTGGTAGCGAAGTGACAAAAGAAGAGTGAATCTTCCATGGCCTCCGACAAAGTAAGGACACATACCTCGGGGATCTTTGAGAACAGACTCCATGCTAAGCTGGCATAGGGGTTCAGCTGGGGCGGAGCGGAATGAGGTCAGCGAAGGGTAGGGAGAAAATATTTTTGGTGCATACTTTTAGGATTGGACTCACTGTGTCCATCACCCATTTGATACTATTAGCGGTAGTCTTCCACGTCTTCACCATATCCAAAGCTTCCCCAGCGCGATCCAGAGTATGTGACATCTCCGTCTGGTTGTCCACCATCGATGCCACAGGAGTACCGCTCTCGATGGGAACGGTACCCACCCGAGATGAAGAAGGTAGGGCGGTGGTAGTTGCCGTCGGTCGCGTGGTATGAATAGAATGCGCAGTACCTTCTTCAGCGACAGGGTTGTCCAGATCTGCCATTCTTGGATTTGGGGCGTTGTCTGGCGCAGTCACAGACGAACTCGGATGTTCTGACATGGTGATCGTTATGTAGGGTGTGGCCTGCTCCGTCAGGTGTCCATGTCGATCAGTGCCGCCGAAAGCAATATTGAGCTCTACAGGTTGGATGCTCAGCCAGACGCACGAACAAGAATCCTAAAAAGACGAACCGCGTTGAGATTCACAACCTATTTCCTTTATTCCAACAAGGATGTCTTTCTGCATGGCTCTTTTTGCATACAGAGATATTGTAACACGAGAATGTGGTTGTAAGGCACTACTACAGGAGATTCAGTTGGTGAATAGAGGCAAAAGTATAAGAGTACTTACAAAGCATTGACCTCCTCGTTCCACTCCACATGATTCCCCATGCTCTGCACAGCTCGTGTATGCCAAGTTCTCGCCCCAGCGATCACAGTAACATAAAAACGACTTTCCTTTCGAGAGATGGTCTTGATATGTGGAAGGTTCTGTGCTTTGAGGACTGGGAGAGAAGAGAGATTTAGTACTTGTGACAGCGAGATATCAAGACACATACTGGTTAGTTGGAGTGGAAATGAGCTAGATTGCATATCGGTGACTCGAGCGCGGCTGAGGTCGGTTATTCTAGATGTTACAGCCCCTTGCATAACGTTAGGCGGGTCCGAAAAAAAAACACACACACAGCGGAGCACTGCGTAGTGCTAATTTCAATCTCCGTCGTATCAACTTTGAGATAACGTGACCGTTGTCGTTGCACGTGGTGCCTGCACGGGTGGGATGACAGACTCGCCCAAGACCCCCAAGTCAGACGCGGTGACGATCGCAAAGCCTGGATCACCTTCCTCAAATCCGAAATGGCCTCCAACGACAAGCAGAAGCTGGTGGTTTTCTTCCGTGATGCTCTCGCTAACGCTGACAGAGATCATAACACCCCCATTGGTATCGCGGCCGCCGTAGCTATGCAAACGGAGGGACAACTGTCGCAGCACTCCCGCAGCATTTGACACTGGTATCTCACCCGCTCAACTTATACTCACTAACCTCCCTGTCACCCACCTCCTCCTCATCTCCCCGGACCCCACCGCGATCTCTAGCATAACCAAGCCTGGCCCCCACCCAGGCCAGCCCTTCTCGCTCTCGTTCAGACAGATGGCTGACAACCTCCTCTCCCTGCACAGGTACCTCAAGATCCAGGTAGTCTGGGCCCCACAAGACCGCTCGCTACATGGCTTTGCCAAGCACATCACAGACACGATCGCCCCACGCCCGCTCCCGCCCAACCACCGCGAACCACACACCATCAGCTACCAACGACGTGAGGCCAAAGCCTCGGCAATCGACACATGGGCCGACCGCTGGCTGAGCAACGATCGCCGCTCTCACACCTACATCGCCCTCCCTACCCCACCCAACGGCAAGATACCACCAGTGATCCAAGGATCAAAAGGTCACGAGAGGGCGGTCTTCTCCACCCTCGTCCGTCTCATCACAGGCCATGCCTTCATCGGCTCGTACACGGTCAAGTTCCGTTCCCATGAATTGCCCATGCGGGGCTCCCACACAAACCGTCGAACACGTCATTGTAGCCTGCCCGCTCTACAATGACGCCCATCACAATATCCTCCATCCAGTTGATCGCGACCTCTCGCTGCCTATCCTTCTAAGCACAGCCCAAGGGGGCAAAGCGGAGCCTCTTCATCAGGACAACACGTACTTGCATCCTCCCGAGACAAATCTGGGATCCAGGACAGTTCCCCGTCTCGGAAAATGTTGATTAGTGTACTTGTAAACTTTACTATACACTTCCCCGACCCACCCACACAGTCACGAAACCGTCGAGTGCACTGCTACGCTCCTTACTTCCCCTGCGTTGTCTTTCCTTCGCACCTGGGCATCACATGACTCACATTACCAAAGAATGCGGAGATTGAAATTAGCACTCCGCATTGCTCCGCTGTACGTGTTTTTTTTTTTCGGACCCGCCTAACGTTATGCAAGGGGCTGTAATAAGGCCACCCGCTTTCAGGGATGCATCTAAAATTAGAACGATACAGAGGAGATGATTAGTATGGCCCCTGCACACTATCTCAGTGGTAGACCTACGGGTCTCAATATTTATATCTTCCTGTGCGAATCTTCATCCACTTCTAACTTTATCGCAAATTCCCTTTGTTTTCCCTTTGTTTCGACTCTCTTTGTCTAGCTCACAACATGGTGTACTCCACAGCCCATTATAAATCCTACATGACACTGCCGTTACAGGCCAAGGCGTTCTAAATGATTGTGCCTGCCCCCCATGATAATTGATAAACCACATGTGGTAGATCTTGGGTAGCATCCATCACAGCACAAACTTTAATGCAGTGGTAGATATGTAATGTACAGCATGTAATAACCTAATGAATATCCAAGGAGACGCATCCGACATCTAGGGATGCGATGCCAGTGATCCATTCGTCAACTCGTACTTTACTCCCAGTTTCTCCTAAGACAAGGCTTTTGGCCCGTGAACACTCATTTCACTTGCAGGATCAGCCCCTGGAGAGTCGCAGCGCAGGTGTCCGAATGATCCGAGTCTCTGGGGACTGGCTACATCATTTAAATTTTTGCGGAGCGAGGCCTTGATGTTAACGATGCCGCGAGTCGTCTCTGTTGTTGTCTCGGGGATCGGTAGGTCATGCGGGAGCATGAACGGGGACGTGATTGAGAAAAGGAGGGCATTGAATAGGCCGGATGAAAGGTAGATGATGTCGACCAAAATTGTGATGGCAAATGGGATGGGATGGTCCGCGAAGGTGCTATAGCGCACAATCGACAAGGGAAGAACTTGTAAAATCACGTTTAGATAAAGCACAGTCAGAAAGAGGATACTTAAAGAGAAATGGTGCCTCACTGACGACCCGCCTGCTAGCCCGTTCGCTGATCTTCTCCACGGTCAGCCATTCGCTCCACTCGACATGAAGTTGAATATGATGGCCTGGTTACGGGGCCAACTCGAATTCGCGCAACGAGCAGTTCAAATTGAACCCATCACCATCAACATTTTTAGATTTGCACATCACGTCTGCGGTATACGGCGGCCTCTTGTCATGTCTATATAATGGTTAGGATATCCAGAGGAGTTTGGATACGCGCAGAATAGGTCTGAGACTAATAAATGAATATGAATCGAAGTAAGCCGCGTCAACTTCAATTGGACGCGCGGCGTCTGTCGAGATTAGAACTTTAGCGCTACCCTCATCCTTTCCATCATAAGACTCGGACAACACCGTCTTCTCGCCCCAAGTCAGATTACATCATGTAGAGTATGCACTCCGTCAAGCAGGGATCGACAGCTGTCGGTCTGCGCTCGAAAACTCATGCGATCCTCCTTTCTCTCCGAGTCAAAGTGCGTGCCGTGACATGCCCGTAGCAGCAGCAGCGCTTCTTCTCATTCCTTTGGCTCACACCTACGTTGTCCAGTGCTCAAGCAGCCCGTCTCGTACCAGCAAATGATGTTCCGCATCAGCGACCACGTCGGCATTGTGATTGCAGGCCTAACCTCTAATGCCCGTGTACTCCTTCCGTCGTTCTATATTAAGCCCCACCCACAGACCCAAACGAGCTCATCACAATGTAGCAACTTTATGCGCCAGCAGGCCATGGCATCCACGATGGCCTTCAACCAGGGACCAGTGTGTTTAACCTTTTTTTCCGAATTCACGGGGTTTTCTTTCTGGAAGCTGATGTATGTATTGACCTATCACCCAGAGGCCCAAGTGAACACACAGGAATATGGCCGACGTCCATACGGTGTCGGCTTCCTGGACATCGGGTTGGACTACACTGGACCACACCTATATCAGTTCTCACCAAGCGCTTGGCCAAGCGACACCTCCTTCGAGTAACTTACCTTGCCGTCGTAATCGGCGCCCGTAGCCAAGCGCCAAGACGTATTTCGAGAGGCATTTTAAGTCTTTCGCCGATTGTACCATATACCCTCACCTTCTTTTTGTGATCATCATCTCACTCAACAACTCGGATATACCTTGCAAGCAAGGTACACATGAATGTGTCACGTTACCCATGGCTAGGCATGTGAGCATCTGCACATGCGTTGATGGACCTTCAGTCGATTCATCAATGTGATGATTGGAAAGAATAATCTGGATGTGTGTCCGTAATCATTTATTAGCATCACCTATGCCGATTCAGAGGAAATGACTAAAGAAAAAAGATATATAGCGTAAAACCGATTCTATTTTGATAAATTGTAATCATATACTGTAGCCCAATTTGATCCGTAAACAAACTTTGAGAAATCAAGCCGCGTCTCATGTTCGCCTGCAATCCAGACAGTGCTGGGTCTATGAAGACACCCCCTGTGAAGATCGGGAATCCATAAAAGAAGTTCCTTCTCTCCTCCATATATCCAACCGTCAGAATTGATCCGGGATTGATCCGAAAGGATTTTCTCATTATCCTTTGAGGTGTGTCCAGTAGATAGGCCCGCTCCAACCTGTCCCATTGCAACTTCCCGCATGAGAATCGCGCAATTAACAGAGCCCGATGCAATACGCCGCCCATCCGGAGAGAATGCAACAGATTCGATAAAAGCAGCAAATGGACCCGCTACGATCTCTCCTGTTGCGGCATCCCACACGCGAATCGTACAATCGTATGAGGCCGACGCGATACGCTTCCCGTCTGGCGAGAATGCAGCAGAGTTGACCGAACGAGTGTGGCCAGTAAATGGGCCCGCTATGATCTGTCCGGTTGTGATATGCCATACGCAAATCGTGGCATCGCTTGAGGCCGATGCGAGGCGTTGTCCGTCTGGCGAGAATGAAACAGCATTGACCGAATCGGTGTGTCCGGTAAACGGGTCCGCTATGGTCTGTCCTGTTGCGATATCCCAAATGCGAACCGTGTGATCACTTGAGGCCGATGCGAGGCGCTGTCCGTCCGGTGAGAATACAACAGAATTGACCAAATCGGTGTGTCCAGTAAACGGGCCCGCTACGACCCTTCCTGTTGTGACATCCCAAATGCGAATCGTGGAATCAGTAGAAGCCAATGCGATGCGCTGTCCATTCAGCGAGAATGCAACAGAGCTGACCCAAACACCAGCAGTGTGTCCAGTAAACGAATCCGCTACGACTTGCCCTGTTGTGGCATCCCACACACGAATCATACGATCGTCAGAGAACGATGCCAGGCGCTGTCCGTCCAGCAAGAATGCAACAGATTTGACCCGACCGGTGTGTCCTGTAAATGGACCTGCTACGATCTCTCCTGTTGCAGCATCCCACATACAAATTGTGCAATCGTCCGAGGCTGATGCGATGCGCTGTCCATCTGGCGAGAATGTAACAAGTCTGACCATACCGGAGTGTCCAGTAAACGAATCAGCTACGATATGTCCTGTTGCAGCATCCCACACGCGAATTGTGCGATCGATCGAGGCCGATGCGATGCGCTGTCCATCCAGCGAGAATGCAACAGAATTGACAAAATCGGTGTGTCCAGTAAACGGGCCTGCTGCTATCTCTCCCATTGTGGCATCCCATAAGAAAATCGTGCGATCGTAAGAGGCCGATGCGATATGTTGTCCGTCCGGCGAGAATGCAACACTTGTGACATAACCGGTGTGTCCAATAAATGGGCCCGCTACGACCTCTCCTGTTGTGGTATCCCACACGCTAACTGTGTGGTCGTCCGAGGTCGATGCGATGCGCTGTCCGTCTGGCGAAAATGCAACAGAAAGAACCCAACCGGTCTGTCCAGTAAACGGGCCCGCTACAATCTGTCCTGTTGCGGCATCCCACACGCATATCGTGTGATCGTCCGAGGCCGATGCAATGCACCGCCCGTCTGGTGAGAATGCAACAGATTCGACCCAATCGGTGTGTCCAGTAAACGGGCCCGCTACGGTTACTCCTGTTGTGGTATCCCAAATGCGAATCGTGCAATCCCGCGAGGCCGATGCAACGCGCCGCCCGTCCGGTGAGAATGAAATAGAAACGACCGCAGCTGTGTGTCCAGTAAATGGGTCCGTTACGATTTGTCCTGTTGCGACATCCCACATGCGAATCGTGCGGTCGTTCGAGCCCGATGCAATGCAATGGCCGTCCGGCGAAAATGCAACAGAATTGACCCAATCGGTGTGTCCAATAAACGGGCCCGATACGATCTTTCCCGTCGTGGCATCCCAAACGCGAATCGTGCAATCGGATGAGGCTGATGCGATGCGATGCCCGTCTGGAGAAAATGCAACAGAAAGGACCATTCCATCATGTGCATGAATCGTCATTTCCAATGCTGGCCAATGAGACAATTCCCCACGTTCCAAGGTCAATGTGTGAGGAAACTGGGAAAGGTATTGATTGCGGATGCGGGAAGAGGTTGGTGTGAAAGGGAGGGCAGACACATAGATATGCGGAGCGCTCTTCGCCACGGCCATTCCGAAACACCGCACAAATGCGGACGCATCATGCACCAATCCCAACAGATCCTGCACTTCTGGCTGTGTACGCTGTTCCCGTTTTCCACAGAAGTCATTATATGGCATAGTACTCAATTATGGGGTGTACCTACCTCAAGCTGCAACCACGATGATAATACTGGTGAAATAGGGCCCACATGGCTCTTAATGCTAAGCACTTCCAGCCAAAAGAAAAATTTGGTCTCGAAGAGAGATCGGACCTTCTTGAAGATATCCTGGTCGAAGGCAAAATGTCCTAAATGATTGACCCAGTAAATACACGCGTATGATAGTCCAGATGGAATGTATTCGGCAATTCGAGATTCAAGGTCAGGGACGTCGCTGTTGGCAAGATATGACGACTCGAGTTTGCAGATGTTGAATTTCAGGCTATCGAGCATTAAGCCAAGGCAGGAATGTGCCAACTGTCGGTGGGCGTCTGCGAGGTCCACATAAAACATATTGCTCGTCTTGTTGGTTAGAAAATCTCGGAATGAGGTATGGAGAGGAACGATGGGATGCGTTTGATGAGATGAAGTCACGTTACTCAGCAGCGAGCCGAGGTGACGGAGAACAGGAATAGGATCCAAGTCCTCGGGATCATCAAGGGGTGCATGCCGTCGCAAAGAAATTAAGGACCGGATGGAAAGGGGCTCGATCGCAGCAAAAAGCTGTCCCATGATGGACCGAAATAGCGTCTGTGCTGCCTCTGATCTGAAGTATTCTTTGAGAACTTCTTCGTACAAATGATCCAACAGACCTCCATCATGACCTCGAGAGTGTCCCAACAGGCGCTGTATGAGCTTCTTCACGCTGACGCCGCGATTATCAGGGCTATTGATGAATCCGGATGCAACTGCAGCCCACTGAAACAGGCCCTCTGCACCCTTCGCTAATCTGGAGCCATGCTCTTTGAACACCTCCTCGGGGAGCTCATTCTGGAGATAAATCCCAATATCGCACTCCGTGTCGGCTAGTTTGGCGTCATTCATGTAGAGGGTACGGACAGACTGCAAATTGGCGAACGCAGGTTCAATACCATGCTCTGGCCTCGAAGTGATGAAGATGCGGAAGTTTGGAGGGAGGTCGATGAGGTGTTGGGCAAGGAAAGTATGTAGTCCATTTTTGCCGATAGTGACACCACTCTCATCCAACGCATCGATGATGATAAGAATCGTGCCATCGAGTTGAAGGTATTTGAGTGGTTCAAGGAGGAGCCATTCAAAAAGTCTAGGATAATCTCGGGTATTACGAAAAGACGAGTTGCCAATAATGGCCTCCCCGAGGGCGAGTTTGAACTGGGGATAACGATCGGAGAGATCACGAGCAAGTGTTGTGAAGAGATGATAACCATCGTCTTTGGATCCCTCCTTCCGACGAAAAGCGACATAAGAACCAAGACACTTCTTGTCGAAGAGACGCGCGACCTCATGAGCAATCGAGGACTTTCCTGTGCCTGCCTGGCCGAAGAGAACGAGGCCACGTTCAGAGTTGGGATTCCCGACCCATTCAATGATGTGGTGCAAAAAAGCTTGGCGAGTGCCTGGATGACAACCCTTCCTATCGTTGAATCGCCACCCTCCTATAAAAGGCGCCTCTCCAATTATTGCTCTCAATTCTGCGCTCCCCCTGTCAGATGGACGATCCGACGACTTGTCAGAATCACGCACCAGTTTCCAATGCTTGGTTGGACTTTTCCGTTTGCCGCGCTCTTACATCATCCCGTATCTGAAGGACAGCAGCCCCAGCGATGACACTAGTATATGCGAGGAACTTTTTATGCAGTCGGAGGAGTGTGGCACGGTAGGTTTCGACTTTGTCGTTAAGCTGGCCACCGATATTCTTCAAAACTCGTTTTCCTGGAAGTAATATGTTAATAATAACCAACGAAAGAGGTCAAGACGACGTGCCGACTTGCAGATCCTTCGCATACGATTCGATAAATTCGGCAGATTCGGAGACGCACTGGAGCATCTCCTCGAGGATTTTTTCTTGCGTAGATCCCCGCTGAATGTTCGTCAACACGTCCGCATCCTTCGCAAATTCAAACGCGTCCCGTATCGCAATAAGTAGTGTTTGGACGTTGTCGTCAAGCTGAAACTGGTTTAGCAAGGTCTGGTAGCGAAGTGAAAAAAATTGGATGAATCTTCCATTGACTTCCGACAAAGTAAGGACACGCACCTCGGGGATCTTTGACAACAGACTCCATGCTAGGTTGGCATAGGGGTTCAGCTGGAGCGGAACGAACTCAGCGATGGGTAGGGGGGGGGGGGGGGGGAAAGATCATTTGTGCATACTTTTAGGATTGGACTGACTGTGTCCATCACCCATTTGATAGTATTAACGGTAGTCTTCCACGTTTTTACTGTATCCAAAGCTTCCTCAGCGCGATCTAGAGCATGTGACATCTCCGTCTGGTTGTCCACCATCGATTCTACAGGGGTACCGCTCTTGATGGGAACGGCACCCGTCCGAGAGGAAGAAGATAGGGCGGTGGTAGCTGTCGCGGGTCGCGTGGTATCAGTAGAATGGGCAGCGCCTTCTTCAGCGACAAGGTTGTCCTGATCCGCCATTCTTGGGTTTGGGGCGTTGTCTGCCGCAGCCACACTCGGATTTGCTGACATGGTGATCGTTATGTAGGGTGTGGCCGGCTCCGTCAGGTGTCCGGGATGTTGGTTAGTACTAAAAACAACGTCGAGTTCTACAGGTTGGATGTTCAGCCAGACGCATGAGTAAGAACGAACTTTAACGAGACGAACCGCGTCGGGATTCACAGGCTATTTCCTGCGTTCCAACAAGGATGTCTTTTTGCATGGTCCTTTTTGCATACAGAGACATTGTAACACGAGAATGTGGTTGTAGGGCACTGCAGGAGAGTCAGTTGGTAAATAGAGGCAAAAATATGAGAGTACTTACAAAGCATCGACCTGCTCGTTCCACTCCACACGATACCCCATGCTCCGTACAGCTCCTGTATGCCAAGTTCTCGCCCCGGCGGTCACAGTAACATAAAAGCGACCTTCTTTTCGAGAGATAGTCTTGAGATGGGGAAGATTGTGTGCTCTGAGGACTGGCAGGGAGCAGAGCTTTAGTACTTGCCACAGTGAGGTATCAAGACACATACCGGTTAGTTGGAGTGGGAACGAGGTCGGTTGCATATCGGTGACCCAAGTGCGGCTGAAGTCGCTTATTTCCGTTGAGGACCTGGGGTGTGTAAAGGTTAAAAGCAGGAATATTGGAAGTGAGAGAATTCCGCGTACAAATTGCGAGTTGGTGGCTACAGAAGAGATCGATAAGAGCGAGGGTTTGAACCCCGAGGCCGCCGCCACAGACCTAAAACGGTCATAATTCATACCCGCGTCCTAAACGAAATAGAAACTTTTGTTTACCGCTTTTCGTCTCACTCATATGCTATCGCTCTCTTCGGGGATGCATACGAAAAAATTGGAACGATACAGAGAAGATTAGCATGGCCCCTGCACAAGGATGACACGCTGTTTCAGAGTGGTAGACCTACGGGTCTCAATATTTATTTTTACCTCTTTTTTGTCACAAATTTTCTGTGCGTGAAACTTTTTGTCTATGTAACATCTGTCTATTTGCGGTTTTATCTCAGCTTACTAGGGATCGCCTCAAGTAATTTCTCTCGAAAGAACCGGCGATGGATGCTGGGCATTTCAATCTGGCTTGGATCAAATTTGATGGTCGCTCAACCTTCAGTTTTGCACTGGCATCGCTCTAGACCAGCTGACTTTTGCGACAACTTCTTCAGTTAAACCTGTTTGGCGGTTGTAATGCAGCTTTGCTTCCGAGTCCGGCCTTTCTTCTTGGGAGGCTTTATTCCTACTATCCCGCCACATCACCTTGGAAAGTATAAGTATACAGTAACTCCACTCTGCACCTCATCCAGAACCCAGATCCTGGTCCCGTTGGGACTTCTCCCGCTGGCCCACGAGCAGTCAAATCATGTGCCAGCGACGTGCTTTCTAAGGCGGCTTTAGCGCCTGCTGCTATAGCTGAGGGACAAGCGGAGCTCACCGCCGTGACGATGCCGTTTGCATTTGAGAAGGTGGTTCTCATTACCTTGACGTGCCCCAAGTTGAACTGAGAATGTTAACTTCCACAACTGTAGTGGGTCGATCAGCTGATATCATTTAGAGACATTGCTGACAATTTGGGTCGGCTCAACTTCGGAGGGTCGCCAAAGGAAGTAGGTGAGCGTCCGTGGAGGTGGGAGAACTCGAAACGATTACCATACAATTACTCAGCGAAGGACTCCTCTTACGTCGGTATCACAAGCTCAGCCTGAGGTATATAGGCTGACCTACTTGTAGCGATTCAAGCAACTTGAACAACCTCCTCGATTCTTTTATACTGGCAGCTTTTTGACTCGTTCGTCGTTTTCATACAGCAATTGTTATCATGTCCTCCTCCGAGTCTGTATCTACACTCTTCAAGCCTCTGAGTGTTGGTCTGATGAACCTTCAGCATCGCATCGTAATGGCACCTTTAGCTCGCTTTCGTGCGAACAAGGACCACGTCCACGGAGAACTTGCAAAGACATACTACTCGCAGCGTTCTGGCTTCCCGGGAACTCTAATCATCGCCGAAGGTACCGCAATTGCCCCTCAAGCAGGAGGGTACTCAAACATTGCGGGTATCTGGAACAATGAACAGATTGCTGCATGGAAAGTGGTTAGTGGAGCTTTGTGTGATTATGTCAAACGTAGGCGGTATGCTTACTTTGAAAAGATCACGGATGTCGTGCACGCAAATGGCTCGTTTATATTCCTGCAGCTCTTGGCTATCGGGCGTATCGCAGACCCTGCCGTCCTCAATGAAGGAGGTTTTGAGGTCGTTGGTCCCAGCCCGATTCCCATCGCTGGCCGTCAGGAGCAAGTTATACCCCGGCCACTCACCGTTTCTGAGATCAAAGAGTATGTCCAATTGTATGCCGAGGCCGCAAGGAACGCAATAAAGGCTGGTTTTGACGGCGTCGAGCTACATGCGGCCAATGGCTACCTGTTGGATCAGTTCTTGCAGACGACAAGCAATCAGCGTGCGGATGAATATGGTGGGTCGATCAAGAACCGATTGCGCTTCCCACTCGAGATAATCGACGCAGTCGTGAAAGCTGTCGGCGCGGAAAGAACGGCCGTCCGTATAAGCCCCTGGTCCACAGTCCAAGGTGAGGAAGAGGTGGTCTACTCACTGTGCATCCGCATCCCAGACCTTTTATGTGTTTTTGGTAGATATGGGTATGAGGGACCCACTTCCGACAGTCACGACGTTCGTAGAACGCGTTTGTGCGGCATACCCTAATTTCGCCTATGTTCATGGCATCGAGCCACGCGTCAATGGAAATGAAGAAGTGGACTCGGATCAAGGCAAGTCAAACGAGGCATTGCGTAAGGCCGCAGGCGATATCCCTTACATGGCCTCGGGCGGCTTCGACCGTGCCTCGGCTACAAGCACGGTGGAGAAGCATGGTGGTCTAATTGCGTTTGGCCGTCATTTTATTGCGAACGTGAGTTACCTTTTTTTTTCGCATTATGCACTGTGCTCGAAAGTAGGTTCTGACACAGACCTCGTGATGCCATCACAGCCCGATCTTCCGTTGCGCCTAAAAGAAGGGTTCCCTTTGACACCATATAATCGTGACACGTTTTATACTGTGGAGGCTGCGGCTGGGTATGTTGACTACCCTTTCTTTAATGAGGTCGATGCTTTGAAGGCCTAGTAAAAGCATAGTAAGAACACACTTAGTAATGCACGGTGGTAATTGTGCTAGTGGATGCCATCAACTAGGCCAAGAAGTCAACGTTCAGTGGGTTATCTTGAAGATCCGCAAGATCGAACCATCTGTTCACTTTATGCCTTGTGTCTGGTGTCTGGGATTGTTCAAGTATTTTCTGTACGTATGGCCCATTCAGTTAGTTGCCTCTATCATTTATGTACTCCGAGTCAAACTCCCAACGCGCTTACCTTGGCATTTGAACTTCGTCTCAACCATGACTGAGGCTTCTGATGCCTCCTGTGTGAACTTGACTCGGAAGGACCCATTCTGAGCGTTTCAGTGACTTCGAATGTTCTCTCACGTTTACGACATTCAATTATAACGACAAAAGCCTGACCCTGAGCGTCTTGACTCCAAATTCTCACTTCTTTAAAATTCCCTCTTCCAACCATCGGAGTCTGTCGCTCATTCGGTGCATCACCTACACCCTGGTCGCCATGGATACCGAGCCTGTTCGCCTGTTCGAGGGTCGCCTTTCTGTAAGTTGTGGGCCAACGGTGTTCGTTCGTTCGTTTGTTCGTTGATTAAGGCAATCCGTTGTGACTACGCCAGTCAAGAAGGTCCAAAATAGTCATCTCCACCGGCAACCTTTTTCTAAAAAGCGCTACTCTTGTTTCTGAATAATACCGTCGACGGTGGCGCCAGCGGCGCGTTTACCCCACGTTCCGTTCTGCTGTTTTATCTCAGCTTACTATTAAAAGAGGCAATCACTCCAAAGTAATTTTCTCTTGGCGATCATGGACCCGTCGGCAGGCATTTCAGTCTGGTCTGGATCAAATTTTGATGGTCGCCCAATTTTTTTTTTTTTGGCATCGATGTCATCATACCTTCAGTTAGCACACTCTAGACGAGCGGACTTCTTTTTTTTTTTGACGACTTTTTGCTAATGCCTTGACCGTGGGGGGATCCATTTGACCCCCTCCCCCACAAAAAAAAAGGCGGTAAATATTAGCAGCTAGATGCACGTCATGTGGCTTCCCACTTCTTAAATTACCAGTTTCTTCACTTGGTGCCGCTTCATTTTAACTGGATGGAATCCATGATCGCTTGTATTAGTTATGGCGGCGTTTCTCCCTGGGCTGCATTTCGTTGCCTAGGCAGTATCGTAATAGGGGCTAGAAAGGACCGACGAAGAGCGGCATTGTTTCCCCTTGCCTAAGGCCTGGTGCCATCCCACAGTCATCTTGCTCGTCATAGCTATCATCACCTGCATCATCTGACGCCGAAAAAGTCTTGGTTCTATCACAATGTCGTCGTCGTCGAACATGACCTTTACATTCTCTCCGGCGCCTCCTTCGACCACAGTGGTCAGGATGTCCATTTTGGGTTCGGCCTCAACACCCGTCATCTCAACAACCCCGAAACCACTGCGCACGTCCGGATCCATCACAACTTCCACATCGACACCCACGTGCAGATCGTTGCCGGTCCAACATGACACGACAACACGTCGTGCGCAGGCGCGTTTGGCACGCTTACGTGCAGATGAAGCTGCAGAACGGCGCGAGGATCAAGCGGCGCTTATCACGACGCCGGTGAGTTCTCTAAAAACGCATCACACATACGTTTTGCGAATTGACATGCCTTTCCTTCTTCCCCCCTCCCTCACCAGGCACAATGGGCACTGCTACGTCGCCCCTTTGCGAGCGTGAAAACGGAATTCACCGATCTCGACGGCATGTCGTGGAACGTTCGCGTACCTGTATCCGCACAGTCAAGAAGGCCACATCACCAGTCGTCGATATGTGCTTCTGCCAGCGCACCGATGTTGGAGGTGGATGATAGCACGGTGCGTCCGAGCCCAGGAAGGAAACTGAGACCATCGACATCGACGAATGGGTGGGGACCGGCGGTTGCAGTTTCAATGGCACAACACGCCTGATGCATGGGTGGAGGTGTCCGAGCATTACGTTCGAATGTGGTGCATTTTGTACGAGCGAGTAGCGACTTCTTTCATAGGCTTTCATCCACGTGTGCTACCATGGAAAAACGCGTGCATGCACTCTATGCATGTGTTGATTTTCTCTAATTCTATCGCGAATGAATAGCAGACGGTCCATCGGGACGGACCACCCAATACACGTTTACATGAGCGACAGATCGCCAAACTTCTCCCTGTATCCGGGTACGGTCCACTTGCCCTTCTTCATCATGTTTTCGACCGTCTCAAGGATGCGGGGGTGTGCCTTGCCGACTTCCTCGATCTGAAAGTTTTCCGTTGCCAGAGCGTAAGAATCAATGATCAAGCACAGGATGGGTCTAGGGAGCGCACCGTCAAGTCCTCGAAGGAACGCGCATCCTGAATATTGGAGAGTGTCGCCTGAAGGTCGTTCAGCTCAACGTCAATCTGCGCTTCCGTCTCCTTGGCCTTGGCAATCTGCGACACGAAATGGCAGCCAGGAAAGCGAAAAAAGGATGGAGCACGGAATGACAGGTTATTATGATCGACGTCAGCCAAAAATGAATGAATGAGATATGACGGACCGCCTTGGTCTCGAATGTTTCGATGACCTTAACATGAGCGCCAACGTCGTACGTGACGGGCTTGAAGTCGCGTAAAATCTTCTCCGCCTCATCGACGATTGCTTTGTTCTTAAGGACAGTGCGGTAGTGCGCCACGTCAACCGTTGTTGGTTGGGCGTTGAGCTGGCCAGTGATGCGCTGAGCATCCGAGTGGCGCTTGCGGAACGCCTGCAGGGCGGCGACGGTCTCTGCAAAGAGTGCGACAGACGTGTTAAGGCAATGAGTGAGGCAGAGAGAAGATGCATAATACCCTTTCCGAGACCGAGTGTTGAATAAATGCGGGTGAAGTCCTGCTCGTTGCATCGTCATGAGGCCGACTCGCTCGGAGTGACAACGAAGCGAGAGGTACGTACCACCGCAGCTGTGGCAGCTTTTGAGGCCATTATGTGGCTAGATTATTGGTCTGAAGGTGAAATTTATAGATAGAGAGAAGTAAAAGAGATGAACATACAAAGGAAAATAAGTGCGAGGTCGAAGTCGTCGTTTGTGTTGGCAGCTGTTCGGCCGGCCGGAGAATACCGTCATTATATTTCCTTTTTTGTGACTCACTCTCCCGACATGCTCCGCAACAGGTTATGGGTAGGGAGCATGCAGCACCATCCGGCTCGGACCAGTCCCACTGGCAGACATGCTCACCTCCGTGGACCTCTTCGCGTTTCTTATCCTCTCCCTGATAACCCTGATCGTGGTACTCCGACAGCGGCAAACTGTGAGAGTGACAAGAAGCAGCCCCCCCGCCGCACCACTCGAGTCCTTCACAGATCAGAATGACGGGGATCCGAACAAAGATAGGCGTCCCGGAGGCGAGTTTCCACACGCTCAGCTCACTGAGAGCTAACCCATCTCCCTTGCATAGATTGGACTCCGGTCAAGTCTCCCTTCCCGCCTGTGACGCCCATCACTGAGTCTCTCGATCAAATCGCCCCTCGACCTTATCGACCTTACAAGCCAGGGCGTTATCAGTGAGCATTCTCTCCACTATGCGCTCTCGTAGCAGGGGACTGATCGTCTGAACCCCCTTTTTTGTTCCTGTTTACATAAAAAAATAAAACACCAGCGTGACGATGGGCATCCATCCGATGGTGTGGAATTCCTGGATCGAAGTGTGTGCTTATGACCCCTATAATCTCTAAAATAGCGCGAGGCACGCTAATACAGGGACCGCACCGATTTTACGCGAACATGTACAGTTGGATCGTGACTTCCCCGCATATTACCATCTGCGCGCAGCGCGCCTCGCATCGCCACGTGGCCCGAAACTCATATACACCCTTCCAGACCGCCCTCATCTTGTGCGGGGTGGTGCCCAGGCGGCACGCGAACTTGTACACGAGCTTGCTGAATTCCTCGTTGGGCGCTACCCTGGGGTGTATCGTGCCACACGTAGGGCAGGCGAGATCGTTGCGGTAGAGGTACTCCCCGTGGGAGTCACACACGACCTCGGGGTGGAGGACCCGATGATGGTGGCCGCAATGTTGTGAGTTGGTCCAGTCAATCCCCGCTATGCGAAGCACGTTCGTGCGACAAGCGTACTCGTTTTTTTAATAGGACTCAAGATGACCTTGCGATCATGATCGAAGGCTCGGACGGACAGTATTATCTCCAAGCTGGTGCTGTCCTCCTGGCTGGTCCGTCCCTTCCCTTCTTTCCAACTTCTTCCCTCGCTTCCTCGTTGACATTAGCATACAAACGTTTGTAGGCACGTGGCGTCTCGAAGACAAAGTTGGCCTGCCGCTCGACACGATACATACGAGCGGCCATGTACCACATTGTAAGCGCCTTTCCTCGTTCATCCTCCCCCTTTCCCCCCACGTACACACCCCGAAAAGCACCTTTCGCATTGCATGCAGCTGACTCGTGGCAGATGGGGATAAGCTTCAGCCTTCACTTACGCGCTTCTTCGGTCGCCTATCCCCAAGCACGCCTGTAGCACGAAACAATTGGCTGATCCAGGTCCTCCCACCCACGCCCGTGCCTGCAACTTGGCCGCAATCCTCTGATGCACGCGAGCCACTCGAGGAGCTCGCATGGGCAGAAGGCACATTCGGTCCCGAAGACACTCTCGGCACTTGCCCGCGCCCGGCGCCGCCGGAGCCTCTGCCAGAAAGAATGCGTCTGCGAGTCGAACATCAGACTTTGCGCCGGTTGCCACGTAGCGGCGCGATCGTCTTCACGATCCGTGTGTATATGACACCGCTTGAGGAATTGGAGCCAGGCGAGGCGGGGCGGTTGGCTGCGGCTGTACGGGGCGTGAAAGAACAGGAAGTGGTCTACAGGTGAGTGCGTCGGGGGATGACAACACCTGTGCGGCTAAACCTATGTAGGCATCGGAGACAGTGGGATTTTGAGGATGTGGCACTCGAATGGCTAGATGCGCGGCATCGGGAGGAAGTAGAGCGAGGTTTTGTGGATGAGTAATCAAAGGGACAGCAAAGGCTGATATTCAGGGGTTGGAAAGGGATGACCTGAGGGGAAGAGAGCAGCCTGGACCACACACTATCACTTATCAGACAGGTTCTAGATCGGCGAGCGACGGTTTTCGATGGGCCGCCCGTTGTCAATGCGCGTGCGTAGGGGGGCGTCTCCCCTTTGATACACGCATGCCCCATGTGGCCCACAAACTAGTTCCACACACTTCCGCGCGGGGAATGGCGAGATGATTTGTGTATAGCGCGATAACGATAACGAAGAAAAAAAAGATAAAGTGCGCATTGTGGGCGCCGCACCCGACTCGGAGGTTTTCGATCGCATCGTAAAGCAGCAAGAGCAGCAACCATCCAATTGAAAGCCCAGCACCGCAGATTGGCCGTCGATAGCGTGATTACCCCCACGTACTCGCCTATCTCGCGCCGCCTCTCCTCCATTTCCCGTCTTTGTTTTTTTTTTCCGTTCTCCTTTTGTTGGGTAACGCTGAGTCCGCGGCGACCATGATGCCTAGTTGTCATTAGCCCCACCTGGTTGTGCCCGAGTTCAGAGCAGGGGGGTTAGCTCAATGGCCAGTTTTATCTGTCGTGCTGGCAGCAGTGCCGGGTTTTACACTTCTATACTGCTATTTCCTTATCTTTTTTCTTTTCTACGAGTTCAAGTTCTTCCGACTTGCTTCGACATCAAAATATAACGTCCGTCCGAGTCTGTAAAAAAACTAACGTTAAGCTCATAAACCATCGTCTCCGCGGAACCTCCTTCCCTTTCAGAGCTCTTCTCGGCCCTACATATATATATACTTTCTTCTTCTTCTCTTCGCCGTACACGGGATCTGTTAGTCAACCAACTGGCTGCGACCTAGCTGGACGCCACAGTCCAACGCCACACATCGTATCATATCATATCATATCATATCGTATCATATCGTATCGTAATCAAAAAATCATCCATCATCACATTTTCTCCGCTTTGTCGACTTGACTGACCAACCCCACGCGCTTATAGGTGTATAGGTCCTCTTGGCGCAAAATAGCTGATTTACAGTTTGACGGCGCGTATCTCGTTCGGCTAGTACTCGGTACGTGTTCGCATGCGCGCAGATCTTTTTTTGATGCCCACAACCCCTTCAAGGTCATCATAGTATCATCCACATAAATTTTATCACCGCACAAACTCATACAAAACAAGAAAAAAAAAAAAAATTCTCCCCCCAAAACCACCTTAAATCATATCGTCCACTCATACATTTTCGTTTTTCTTTTCTTTTTTTCTTTCTCTTGTCGCTCTAGCTCTAGTTCGATATCCGTCAAAGGCGGGAGTTGGAAGTCGGGACGGTCTCCCCACCTACCCCCTCCCTTCCACTGTTATTCGGACTTGTGGACTAACTAAGATGTGACCACCCAAAACCGCCATTTTTTTCGCCCTGCAAACCCCCCAAAAATAACCACAAAACTACAAGACCCATGGGGTTTGTTTGGCATTAAAAAGATAAAGCGGGGAAAGGAGCACCACGAGTTGTTACGGACAGTGTGTGAGAGAGATTTTGTGGGCGGTCTAGACTAGAAGTTTCGTGTATGTGCCTTTACCACTACAATGACGTCATTTCATACTTCCTTTTTCGAGGAAAACGGGTTCACACCAAAAACGGAAATCAAATAATATTAACGGCCCCCCGTTCGGACCGAAACTACCGTTGCGCTCAAAACTCTGGAACCTTCTTTCTATTTTTTGTTTCTTTTCCGAAACTTCTGTTTTTGCGTGTTCCGCGCGGCGTGACGTATTACAGTATGCATAATCTATTAATCTCTATACTCCCATTCCCGCAAAAACGTTTTTTTATGAAAAAAGCGTCGATAATAAAAAGACTTTCTTCAGGCTCTTTCCTCACTGTAATAGTTTCGGCCTCCTCCAAGAAAAAAACACGTAAAAAAAAAGCACTTCACCAAAGGTCATTATTAATACATCACAGTTTTTCTAAGAAGACGATGATCCAAATTTGGGGCTCTGCGTCTACTAATTTTGTAACAAGGTATACTATATACCTCCGTCGTATTATACGGCAATGAGCCCAAATGGATTTTCAACAATTTCTCACACAAGTTGAGGGGGCCGGAGGAGAAATAAAATGAATCGTTGGGTCTGGACTTGTTTTTTGTCTGGACTCTTGTTCTTTTTTGAGCTCAAGACCCCCCACCTGCTTTCATGTGCAACACATGGTGTGTGTGTGTGTGCAGTTGGGAGAGATAAACCATGTTAACAATGTGACGTGTGCATGTACGTACAGTTGCAGTGTACCACCCCTACTACTGGCAATCGGCCGCGCAAGGACCGTTCCAGCGATCTTTCCGCTCCACAACATGAGGCACGGGCGTGTACCTTTGAGTCGTCTGGGCCCTCTCCCCATTCGTTCGTCCCTGTCCCGAGATCCAGACCCTAAGACGGAACTCCGTTTGATGAGATGCGACCGACATAAATGGATCATGAGAGCGATCAGACTTCACTTCGATATCTATTCCTTCCATCTTTTCCTAATATACCCAATTGTGGCAGCGCTTTTCATGAAACGCAGAAAAAAATTGGTACAACTGCTACGGATGCGAGGTGAGTGATGCATGATATGACGGTGGGAAGGCGGGGTAGAGTAGGGTCGAATACTACTGAACACTATCTTATGTGGCTACTGGAGAGAGGTTTGGCTTTGTGAGCGCGCAGAGCATACAACTATCGACTAGAGTGCAATGAGGCGTGTATGAAACGAAACAGAAAAGTAATAAAAACATTCCAATCCAAAAAAAAAAGGGAGAGGGAACAAAGCAGCAGACCCACGAGTAGTACAAGTCCAAGGGAGAGAGCAAAAGGAGACTAGTAGCCATAACCACGCGCACTGACGACGGTCTTGGCACTGGCTGTAGCAGGTGGTAAACTAACATTCACGCTAACTGGGTGTGGGTTTGATGATGCATTGGTTGCAACGCCAACAGGAAGCATTGGTGCGCCTGCAGACAGTCGCGCAATCTCCTCGCGCGCACTGACAAGTGCTTCTTGGAGTCTCTGGTTCTCTTGGGAAAGAAACTCGTTCTTCGCCTGCAACTGAGCCAACCACGCCTTTTTCCGTTGGCGGCACTTGAGCGCAGCTGTGGGTTGCGCGATTAGGTACGCGATATCGCAAAATCAGTCAACACACCTTGTCGGTTGCGCTCGAGGAAATTTCTCCGCTTTTCCTCTTCCGTCTCGGGCTTTTTCTGCCCACCCTTCTTCCCGTTCACTTGAGGTCCCGCTGGCTCTGAAGGAGATACAGAGGCTTCTTCCTCCTCCTCTTCCTCCTCATCTTCTTCAACCGAGATCGAGTCGCTCCGCTTTGGTCGTCCATTATGCGTTGGTCGCACGCGTTTAGGTGGAGCTGGTTTGGGATGATGTGGTGGAGGTGACGCAGATACATCATACGACTTGCGCTTCGAGCCTCGCTTGCCAGTTGCATTTGAGGAAGTGCTGTCATCATCACCATCCGAGCGGCTCGCACGCTGGGCCTCAAGCTTTGTGAGCTCTTGATGAGCTTGCGAGAGGAGGAAGAGGCCATTGGCAGCAGTAGCCGTAGCGTTGGAAGTAGAATTGGCATACCGCGAGTCATTGGCTTGATTTGCAGTGTCATTACTGAAATTTTGTGGCCGTTGTTCATAGGTCGAGGGCGGGAGATGTGAGACGGACAGGGGATGAGGCTGAGATGCATTAGCACCATTCGCGGCGGCACCCGAGGCGAGAACGCCAGTGATGGCATTGAGGGTGTTTGGGGTGATCGTCGCCCCAGAAGCTGACGAGCTCATCATGTTAAGAAAGGCGGCAGTGTTGGGAGACGGGGGTGGGAATGAGACAGGACCGCCGATCAGCGGAGTGAGACCAGTACCTGGGGTGAGCCCCGTACGCGGAGTAAGGCCGGTGCGAAAGTTGGATGGGTCAAAAGCCAGTGGACCATCGCCGTTAGGTTGTTGTGGACCTGCAAGCATCGCGGGGGAGAGGGGCCCAGCCCTTAGAGAATTGGCTATGGAAGTTGACGAGAAACCCCATTGGTATTGATCTGACGGAGAAGCGATAGACTCGATCGGAGGGAGGATAGGTTTTGGGGGCGAGGGAGGACTGCCATCGCGAGTACGAGCAGAGGAAGATGAAGGAGTCCTAGGAGGACCACTTGAAGTAGTGCTGCTACTGCTGCTGCTACTATCCGACTTTGCCTGACTGGTAACCGAGATTGTGGAATTCCGGCGGATGGGAGAGCTAGCGGAAGAGCGGAGGAAGGAGGAGGATGAGTGGTGGGAGCAAAAGATTGTTCAAAGGGATTTGGCTCTAGATCTAGGTTAGATCTAGCCTTGTGGGCCTGGGGACGATGGAGGGCATCTTTAGAATCAATAGCCGGTGGGACGTCAGGGGGAGCGGCTGTTGTTTTTGTGGTTGATGGTGGTGAGGCTGTGAATGAATGGGTTTGACGTCAGAGGATGAGCGATGTTGAGGAGATTGACTTCGGGACATGGTAGAAATGACTGTATTAGAACCAAAACAAAGAGTTGCGTCAGTAAGGAGAAATCTAAGGGAAGGCGGGGAGGGAGGGGGAGGGGGAGGGGGAAAGAGGGAGACGGAAGGGGGAGGGATACAGTACCGATGACGGATGCGTTTGTTGGGCCAGGTCGAATGACGACGTCTGACGTAGGGACTAGTATTATATCCTAGCGGACTTCTAAAATCTATTTCCCCTTTTCACGGGTCCACCTCCGCTCACCGGCCGGGCTCCACTCCTTCCTCCCGGAGGCACTCAGCACCCCATCCACCGCCTCGTTGTCCCGGCCTGACCTTCCATAGAATCTCGACCCCGTACTCCCATAGTAGATGAGGCCAACCAACACTCCCCCGATATCTCTCTCGGCCATTCCCAGTCCGCTTTGTCGCCGTGCATATCTTCCCTTACCGTTTACGGTACAGAACGAGTCTAGGTCTCGCGATCGAGATCGCCGTTTTGATGTCTCATTCCGTCTGTCTGATTGCGTCTAACCCCCGATGCGTCTTTACCCTCAACCACACACTCTCTCTAACAGACAAAGAGTCGTCAACGAGTAAACTCTCACCGCGGGATACTAGTTCCATCCGACAGCAGATCCCCCTCGTTGTGATGATGTCCACGCCCTAGACAAAACGCATTCTATACATACGGAATACACGCCGAGGATGGCGCGTTTTTGCTCTCTTTTCCGCAAGATTGTTCCGTGATGGTCAGCGTAAATGATTAGCGCACGTCGTGCACACGCAAAAAAGGCGTCCACTCACCAATCGAGAAAAACGCTGTTTTATGGTTATCCATCTCTCTTTTCGGTCAACTAATCTCGGCACTTGTCCGCTCTAGAATCCTCTCTTACCACCTCGTTCCTTGTCAAACGTATGCCCTATCGCTCCGTGCCGACCTTTCCGAACTCTTGCCAGCAATCGACTCGACAGCATCCATTCATGCCCAAACCCCAAAGACGATTGCTCAATAACCACCTTGACAAAAGCCCCCGTTGAAAACGTTCCTCCTCACCTCAGTGAACCCATGCCGCAAAGCTGTGCATCTAGCGGCGGATCGGTGCCTACTTGGTAAGAAGAATCTTCGCTAGCACGTTTCTCCCTCTGCTTTCTCTACCCTCGATCGTCGACCAGCGCTCTTCTCCTGATCTTCTTAGCATTACACTTCGGTAGAATGTGCGCAACAAGCTTGGATAACAGGGGCAGTGGCAAGTCTCTCGAGCGCTTCATCCTTCCACCCCAAAACCACTTATCTCTTTTTGTTTTCATCTACATGCAGTTTTGACTATACGCCATCTGGCAAGCGCCCATAACTGCTGATTAGATGTGCTGATAAATGAATGAAAAGGTCGAAAAGTAAGTAACTACTGCACGCATTCACTTGTGCTTTCTTGGCAGTCCATTCAGTTCTCGCACACCTTCTAACCATTCTTTACCTCCGGACTTCAATCCCGTGCAGAGTCGTGATCGACGTTCGGGCGCGTGCATGCGCATACCATGCATCCTTATCACGTACAAAGTATTTGAACGACGGCTTCAAGTTTGTCCGGTGACTGCCCCGTTTGTGATTTCCGCGTCCTTTTATGTGGTCATCCGTCGGAGGACGCTGCGGGGTGTTTGAGGCTCGGCCAACGTGACGAGTCTCAGTACGTCCTCGGTTTTCAATTTAGATATGTGTGCGGCGGGAAGAGTGAAAATAGAAAGAAACGGGGTCAATTGAGCCGTATCTATGATATGGTAAGCAACGACAAATAGGCCCTATCGAACGCTTTCCTTTTCTTTGGGACTTGGCATCAGAACGGAACGTGGCGCTTTTCCAGAAGAGAAGGGACGAATATGGTGCAACAGAACGGATGTAGTATTACTTGCTGCTGCCCCGTAGGGACCCATCTTGGAGAGTCATACCTTTCCCCTCTCCCGGTGAGGTGGGTCGGGCATTGCTCTTTGTGCTGGCCGTGTTCAAAAGTTACTAGTTGTAGCTAAGGATAATATATGTAGACCGAGTTTGGCACGCACGTGTGCCAAGTGAAAGGGCCCGAGCAAGGGAGATGCAGCGTGCGTGCGAAGTAGTGTGTGCATACCACGAGACGACCATGGAGACGAGCGCATCAAAAGAGAAGAGGCAAGGGAGGGGGGGAACAGCAACGGGACCACTGTAAACTCTATCGCTCAATCGGGCCAGTGAGTTTTTTTGTGAGATGACTCGGAAGTGTTTGAGATGGATAAAAATGGGCGGGTAGTGGGAGAAAAAGAATGTTCGAAATCGAAAACAGGAGACGCGTTCTTTCGGAGTGGGACACGAGTGAATGCCGTCATCCATCCCCAGCGAGAAATGACTTACAGTAATTCGAAGTAAATTTAACTAGTTGAATTGATTCAATTTTTATCAACGGATGAGTCTTTTTGCGATTTAATTGAATGGACAAATCGAAAACATTTTCAGTTTTCCGAATTCAATTGAATATTAGATCGGATCGGATTTGGATTCGTTTGATTGCGCGATTGAATCAGGTAGAATTGAATTGACCATTTATTTTCTATTTACAGTTACAGCTCTATTCAATTTTATTCTACCCTCAATCCTAATCACCTTGCCTCTGTCCGGCTACGCATCAAGCAATCTAAGTCATCCTTGACACTGACTGTGTACCACCTCCACATCGTCTGCTCTGGGCATGGGCATGGGAGCTCCTCAGCCTGGAGCTCGCAACGGCATGGGCTTGGATTTGCTGCTATGCGAGGGGGAGGGGCGGATTTGGGACGGATTGTGGGACTCTCCACAGGGTGGCAGTGGTAGCGGCAGTCACGGTGAGGTCAGAGGTGCTGAACGCCAGTCAGATGTGGAACTGGCACACGTGCCTATTCCTCGTCAACGCATGCGTGAACCTCACCACGGAGGAGCAGGCGGGCACAGCCACCAGGTGATACACCAAGACGGAACTCGACGAGCTGGAAATGACATTAAAGGAGTACGAGCTGTGGCTGAATGAGTGGGTGGAGAAGCAGAGGATGCGGAAACGAGGCAAGGTGCTCAAGACGCACCTGCAATGTCTGGTGCAGAAGAAGCCACCACACAATCGACCTACAAGTACTCTCGATCACCACCTGACGCTGGTCCGTCACCAGCCATGAAAACAGATGAGAGTGAGGGTTAGAAAAGGGTGATTCAAGTTAAACTCACAGTCAAAATTGTCTTCGAGTTTATTCCCACGCTTGGTCGATTCATTGACAGCTTTATGCCAGGCTGGGAGAGGTGAGCTGTGAAAGTGCCACGGTGGAAGAGGGGGGGGTGCTGAGACCGAGGCCGTGAGTATGGTTGAAGGACCTGCCAGATCTGGTGCTTGGCACTGGAAAAAAAATTGGTCAATGAGACAGCGGTGAAAGTGGACCCACCTTTGGCTTCACGCCGTGTGTCACCCTAGTACAAGCGATTATACCAGTACACTAAATACCTTGAGGAACACTCACATTGTGAAGGTGACTGTTTCAGTTTGTGGTGAGCCGGGGTTGCTCTGGTGAGGACCTCTTGTGACAGCAGCGGCATGGGAGGGCCAGAGGTTGGAGGCAGGTGACAACAACAGTGGCAGTGAGTGATGTCGTGGTGGTTGTAGTGAGGAGTGGAACGCTGGAAGAGCAGGAGAGGAGGGGAGGGGAGGGGAAGCACAGTTGGGGGGTAATGGGAGTACAGCGCGGAGTTTGCATGTTGCAGCCCAGAAGCTCAATCGAAGATGCGGCCCAAAAAAATCTAAATGATGCTGGTCTGAAAAAGGTAGAAAGGAAGAGACTCACGGATATCTGTGGGGAGTATACAGGCCTCACGGGCAGCAGAGGAGAGATTAAGGGGACACTTTGAGAAGGAGATGAAGAAGGAAGAAATGTATGCGTCCGAATCAGCGCAACGCAAAGTCGATCTGACAAACAATTACAAATAGTAATATAGGTCATTACGCTAAAGTCGGCCCTGTGACCGGACACAGTGAGTACTCGATGCAGGGTTTTCGCGCGTTCAATAAACTGGAACGAAAGTGCGCAATATGTTTTATTCAATTCCAATCAGTTGCCTTCGATTGAGTAATAAATCTCGTGACATGCAATTATTATTATTCAACAGAATTCAGCTGGTGATTGAGAAGGATTGAATGATATTTAAATTCTATTAGCCGATATCAATCCACTTGAATCAATGTAATCCATATCAACTGTTATCAGTTTCCTTAAATCAATATTCAATATCTATTATTTGCGATTAGTTTACTGTAAGACATTTCTCGTAGGGATCCATCATCCATCCTCTTCTTTGACGTGCGATCCGCGGCCAAAAAAAAAAACTACTACTACCAACGGGCGCTTTTCTCTCACGCTGCGTAGTCGTTCCCTCGTTAACTACTGTACTGTATACGAGTAGGATAGCAAGAGAGTGCAAAGTCGCAAATATATATATATATACCAAATGACGCTCGGTTGCAAGGGGGTGTTTTGGTGTGCCTTAAAACACGGAATGGACCGACCCAGTTTTTCTTTGATGCAAATAAGCGCTGGGATGAGAACTCGGAGAGGAACGGAAACGGGATTGGACAAAAGCAACGACGATGTTTGATTGGCTGTGACAAGGGACGCGCATTCGAATACCTCTGAGGTGGAGAGAAAAGGTATTTTATCACGCTATCGCTATCAAGT
>WTXI01000133.1:0-100654 GCA_022376515.1 Lactifluus volemus
GTCACTCTTTCTCATTCTCTTCAATTTCGTCCTCCAGCGGCTGGTCGAGCACATCAGTGCTTGAAACACAGTGCAAACTTCGCAGAGGACAGTTACCCGCGTTTCCAAGTGCTGGCTGTTGGCGAGTAATCCGGTCAGTTGGCATCAAAACCAAGCATAACCGGTACGTACTAGAGTTCTTGCTTCCCGGTGCTGAAAAACGCCCGGTACAAATCAAATTCCTCAGTGCAGATCTACTTCAGGTAGCTGCACCCGGCGAGCGTCTATAACGCGTTCATGACATGTCGTTAGATGACTGAGGATATGCAAAAAGGCGTACCAATTCCACGAGTTCCGTCTCGTAGGGTCAGACCGCGGATCTGCTCAGTAAGACGTGAAACCAGGAGGTTCTTTCGTGCGCCAAAGTACGCCCCGTGGCACTCCGAGAGCAGAGCTCCCAGCTCCTCAGGATGTGAGTGGGCACGGCGCTCGAATTCTCCGAGGAGAGGCGCAAGCTGGCCAGCCACGGTGGTGAAACGCGTGTAAAGAAGATGCATTTGTGCGGTGTCAGTGACATCCTTTAACAGATCAGTGATTAGAAAAGGTGGTGATATATCCATCGCAGAGAAAGGCACCTGCTCGAAGAGTCGCCGCGAGACATCCTGGGTGAGTGCACGGAGAGATCCAACAAAATACATTTTGATGAACGTCATTGCACAGGTCATACATTGCTGGAAGCGTAGGAGATAGACTTCTGCTTCTTTGTAGTTTCTCTGGGGGTGGAGAGGGATGATGAGCAAGTTCACACACGCTAGCAGAAAAGCGGATCGTACATGGGGTTTGAGAAACTCGATGCAGATGTCCACACGCTCAACCATTCTGTCTGGAGAACGAGCGACTCGCCAGGGTGACTGAGCAGCCGCGTCGCGTGCTCCAGTTACTGAAAGTAAGTATTCCAAGGTCATCCAGATAGCCGTTTGCACTCCACCAGTTGATCCTGTAAACGACGACACAACCATCAAGCTCATCTACGCGTCCGAGAGGTGTGTGTGTGTGAGGTGATACGCACCTGCTTGGCCAACAACTTTTGGCTGGCGTCTGCAGACATTTTCCGCCGTCCTCCACGCTCTTCCGCTTATCCAACATACTCGCGACTGCTGTATCGACCTGGTCGATCCGGCTGAGAAGTCTGTCGCAAGTGTCTTGAGATTCGGAGACGCGCAAAAGATGGTGTCGGAAGTGTGCATCCTGGCTATGCGCCACTGAGCGGTCTATCATCGCGAGCCGGTCGTAAAGTTGTTGTCGAGTCCGGACTGGCTGCTTCGGATGTAGTGCATGTGCGTGGGCAACGGTCGGTTGACATGAGCCCGGCGTGGGAGGACGGGAATCTGAACGAAGCTTGATGCGCTGTAGGGGAGTTGATAGACGGGAAGCATTGTTAGAGTCTTCTCGTGAAGGCTGTGATGGTTCTGAGTTGCAAGGGATAAACCCCCCAGTCAAAATCGATTGAAGTAATTTTAAGTAAATTTAGGTAATTTGATTATTTCAATTTTGATCAAAATTTGAGCAGACAAATAGGTTTGATTCAATCCGGATTTAGACAATTTAAGTTATTCGAATTTATTTGAATTCCGGACAAATGAATTGAATTGGATCGATTCCATTTGATTACGCGTGTTGAATCTGATCGAATTAGATTGAATTGAATTGAAAGTCATTTCCGAATTGGATTGAATCGAATTGAATAGACATTTCGAATTGATTGAATCGAATTGATTTTTTTTATTTACATACAACGTAATTAATTTGGATCAATCTCATTCAATTTAATATAGCTCGATTGAATCGCGATCAAGAGATACCTCGTCCCGGCCCGCCCCCCCGCTTGAGTGCATCTAAAGTAGCAAGTCGAGAAAGAGTGAACGCGTGCGAGTGCTGTGAGCGTGTCATGAGTGCAATAGAATGAGAATAACTTGTAGTGTACATACCATTGTTATTTCTTTCCTTTCTTGCCTTTCTTGTCCTTTTTCGCGTCTTGTTCCATTTGTTTGTACCGCTTCGATATGTTTGTTAAGATAGGACGAGCAAAATAATATTAGTACCACTGATGTCTCTGGTTCAGCGTGTCCCAACAATGAGAAGTCTTCCGCGTCACATTGGGGTGTTCTTTGAGTAGTCTATCGCGAATAAATTCCTGGCGAGGTTAGATGGATTTATTAATTAGATGGACCACTTACCGTGCTGATAAGGAATTGTTCGCGCGCATTGGAATCGCCTCTTTGATGAAGTGGGGTGGACGTTAGGCTGACATTGCTTCAGCTGTGTTGAAATCGGTACTGATGGTGTATTAACTTGCGCGTCTGGTATTATTTGAGTCACTGAGCCATCCTTGTCAGTGTGAATGTAGTTGTGCGTTGAATTACATCGCACCTTCCGAGATGGTGACCAAAAACAGGGTCAATCTGCGTCACCTCATCGGGCATCTGAGACGGAATCATTGGGTGGGGGGGCTTATTTCTGGCGTGTATTGCACGAGTACGCATGAGTGCCAACGTTGAGGCTGTTGAGGAATAGCTTATGAGACCACATACCTACTGTCTCTGTCACGGAAGCTGGCCAGGTTGGTTGGAAGCGGCTTGACTGAGTAAGGGCAAGACGGGGGGGAGATCGTCGAGATAGGTCGTGTGACCGGTATGCTGATCAAGCCGTGTAAGTAGATCGACATCGAGTGCAATAAGACACCTACAATGGTCTAGGGATCCTAATCTTCTGTGGAACTGAAGTGTCAATGTGTGAGCGTCGTGTAGAGTAGCGACATACTACGGGCTCTTGTCTTGTGTTATTGGGGGAACCTCAGCCCTGCTTGTGTTCGGTATCTGAATCGGGGCTCTCTGGTCGATAGAGGCCGCAGTAGGCGAAGGGGGGGATCTATGTGTATGGTATAAAGGTACGCGTACACTTTCTGTCAGAGAAGGGGGGCGCGCACGCACTGGGGAGATGAGCAATAGAGCTCTCATCGGTCTCTGTGTCGCATAGATCATTCCACATAGATGTATAAGGACGCAATGATGCAATGATGACTCGCCTTTGGCTCTTTTATTTGATCCTTCGAGATCCATGGCATCAGAGTGCCTCTTTGCGGGTACAGTCCCCTTCTCCCGCAATTCACTTTGCTCAGATTTGATGGGCTCCGTTAAATTTGCATGCTTCTTGTACCAGTGCGAAAAGTCGTAGTACAAACCTTCCTTGCTTTCCAGTTCCCGTGACATAGCTGCAGCGACGGGTGTTTTGACTCGATCTCGCATAGAATTGCTCCTGGACATCTGGGTGTACTTGTTTCCACGGGCATGCAAGTTTCCCCTGGTCGTAGAGGACTCGCCACAACCGTTTACTGGACTTGCGAATCTCCTTTAGCTCGTCTGTGTTTATTACCTCGCCTGCCTCGTCTTGGAGGAACCAAAACGAACATTCTCGCCTTCTTCAAGACGCCCCCGTCCACGTTGTCCCTTGTGTTCGCCACTCTTTTCTCGTCGCGTTTGCTCTGCTGGTATGTCTCAAAACGCCAATAAGTGATATTCGGGTAGTCTTCCTGGCGCTTTGTTGGAGGCATGGGCTTTTGGACATTGCTGGAAGCGCTAGCAGGTTGATTGGGGTGCACCGCATGTGTTGATCCACCCCCTTGGCGTAGTGCATCAATGAGACTATCGTATGTCTTCCTAGATAATATAGTAATATTAATTGCGCAGATGGGTAGGGAGCGTTGGTACGTACTGGAGTGTATTTGCCCGCACCTTGCTCTCTTTATAAAGTCCCAAGAGGTGGATATATGCTGGGTTCCGAGTTCGCATAAGTGCTCTGTGACTGGCACGCAGGAGATTCGGATTCTGTGCGCTGAGCACTATTGGACTCCCCTATGCACGTGCAAAGTGGCACTTGTTAGTGAATGCGCCGCATATACGCATGCATACCAGCGCATGTAAATCTTCTGTGTCGTCTACGGACGATGTATACCCAAGAGAACTATTTGATCTGTACGAGATAGGGCTGAGCGCATTCTGCGAGGAAGGGTCTTGATATGTAGAGGGATTCATATGAATATGAGGGCGTCTGTCTGGGCCTGCAAGAGTGTATGTGCGTAAAATTGGGGATGCAAAACCTTGGGGTATCCGCATATATGCACACATGAATTCCATTGACAAAAGTGGAAATACTGGCCATGTAGGTGCGAATTCAATGGGATTCAATCATATTCAATTCGCGCAGAAACGACTTATATATTGAAATGTATTGAGAACATAGAGCGAATGGATTGACGGGTGATTGTATCTACCACCGATATGACATACATCTACAGTGCGTGAGCGTTTGGGCCTTTATTGCGATTCATTTGCGTATAGACTCCCTGGAGTGCACGGAAATAAGTATCGGTATATAATGTAGCGATGATCTTACCTATCTCAGAGCCAGGGAGAATCTCCTCCATCTTATTGCCACCCGCTCCATCGTTTCCCTTGCAGAATCTTCTTGTGCGTCCTTTATGATCTGCGCCAAACTGTGGCCGTATATGACGATCTGATTCGGATCTATCGGACCGGGGAATGGCGATTCAGTAGATTTGTCGAGATCAATGGGACCAGTGTGTGTTGAGCGCAATGTGCAAGGAATTGTGTGTGAGAGATTGCATGTGCACGGCACACAGGGAATCGAGTGCACACTTGGCGAGGTGTGGGCCATGCACAAGGCGCAGGGGATTGGGTGATAAGGCCGATAAGGGTGGGGATGTGCATCAAATGCGACGCGTTGGGATGGCCGTATAGAGGGTAAGGACGGTGTACTCTGCGCTGTGTGCCGTATCTAATGGGCTCCGTCTGTACTCCCTGTGTTTTGTGCGATGGGCTGCACCTGGGACTGTCTGTCTGCACGGCGGCCACGGTCTTCACCGTGCGGGGCGGAATTGGCATAGGGAATGGCGTAAGGACTTGCGTCTCAGATATGTCTATGACTTCAGAAGCTGGTTGTGCATGCCCGCTACCACCCACAAAGTTGGAAGATGCTGTGAGGGGGTCTTCGAGATGGAAACGAGCATGAGCTCATCGGGGGGGCAACCTTATGGCTGGCATTAGTGTATCAGCCCAGCTGACTGTCTGGGATATTCCCCGAAATGAGCAGGTACGATGAGAGTGAATGTATGCGCGAGTGTAACTGTAGCACAAGTAGTCGTTGAATTGATTGTGTGCACTTAGATATATGCGCATAATATTCGTGCATACATATTCTACGCAGAATTCTTTCGAGTGATCGCACGTGCACACAAAGATCTTAGATTCTTGCCAAAGTCGCGATGCAATTAAGACGATTCATTAATAACATTCAGTGCACATTTCAATTACAATGCGGCTACAATATCATCGTTATCTTGTCCCATTATGAGTGCATCTAAGCCAGGTTTTTCCACCACGAAATATCGTGAACATGTACCTACTTCGCTTGGCTTCAGAGGAATCATGGCCACCACAGATACGATCGCTTCGACTTTGATAACGCGGAGATTTCTCATGCCATGATACATGCAAGCATACAGGGTTCCAAGTGAGTCGCGAAGCAATTGTTCCTCCGGTTCAGACCACAAAGATACAAGTGCGTAGGCTTGCAAGTGTGTGCGTATAATGTGATCGCTTTGAAAATAAAACTGAATCTCGGCGAATCTGGAGGTTCCATCTAAATTAATCTAAGTGCACCGCCAATGAGGTCGTCGAGGTCACGTCGCATGATGTGCGCTTCACCTTAACATTGCGTGAGCACCGCCCTGTCTCAGATTCGGGTGTTTTCGGTCTATCCCCTTCTTTCCAAATGGCGCGAGCCACCTGGAGGTTCGGTAGGCGAAGTCTAGCCCACCGAATACACAATGGTTTCCAGTCGCTAGCGAGAGGGCCGATCTCTGAGAGCATGAAATCGCGGAATGCCATGGCATATTCATCCTTGAGTAGATGAGGCTTGTTGTCAGTTGCCGTGAGAAGAACAAATCCCCCCTCTAGAGAGACAGAACCACGAGGCAAACGTCCTTTATCGGGATCAAAGTCTGGAATCATAGCTTTGAGGGCGTTCATCTGACTGCGCCTCAAGCCGCGGTTCGCAAGATTGGCAAAGGGGTGTAACGGTTGTTTTACCTCCTCTCCAAGACTGCCAATTGTTCGCTCGAGAGTCCATTGCTGGATATAAACGCCAGGTCCGATGCGCATAGCCTCTAATGCTAAGTGGATCATTGCGTGCACACTCTGGCGCACAAAATGCAACCTAGTGGGGAGTCGACAGTAGTATAGCGTTTCGAATTCCTCAACAAACTGGAGCAGGAGCGCATGAGCGAGAGTAAGCTGAGCTGTCTTGATGCGTCGCTGATGAACGATCCGCACACCCTGCACGAGTTTGCAAAAGTGACGCCAGTACACATTGGGCAGTACATCCAAGAAAAGTCCGGGTCCGAATCCGAAAAGGTATAACAGGAACTCCCATGCTTTGTACCCGCTCGAGATTTTCTCGGCAGGATTGCGGGGAGATCGATCAAAAGATCCGGGGAGATACTGCCTACACAGGGCAACTTCACGGCCGTGTTTTCGCCAGGTATCACCGGTGAGGCACATCCAAGGCCACTCAGATCGTGAATCGCCCCTGTCACAGTCAATAGTGCCGCGCCAAAGCCCAAGCAGGAGATCAGGAAGATTAAGAGAGATCAGGTGCATTATGTCGATCGCGAAGCATTGAGGGGGAGCCAGTGAACGACGAGGAGAGAGCCCACTGAAGATGCTTGGCTTGCATATGCCTGTCTCTCTGCGCTCCTGTTTGTAGTGCGTGTCATTCCGACTCAGCAGTAATCTACGCAAGCCTTGATCATACAAAGCAGCAGAGGGTTCTGGTAGCCGATAGACGTCGATATCGTCATGATCACAGCCTGAGACCGAGTAATCCAGGGGCTTGAGCATGACGGGATAGTAATGCGATCCATTTTCCTTATGTCGACCCCTGAGACCGCAGTAAAGACGGCACCCAAAAGCGCCATGATGTCCGACTTGTCCATTTAGTTGAGAGAGACCTGGACCGTCGGCCATGCCCAGATAGAAGTACGGAAACGATGTGAACACGCGATCTAGCTCAGCGTCCCAGATTCGGAAGCCATCTCGTTGAAGAGCAGCGAGATGGTGCAGTCCGGGGAATAAGAACGAATCCAGATTCTTTGGTTTCTGCGGACCCGGTATAAACCCCCCTGGAAGCACATACTTCTTCTTGTATCGCATATCCGGGGGAAGATCGAGCAAGATCCATATGTAAATCCAAAAATCCGACTGTTTGTGCTCATACAGTTGTGCGCCGTCAACAGATAACATCAATACTGTGTCATCTGGCTTGATGTCCTCATTGCAGACGGCCTCCAGAAATGCATGCGCGCCATATACATCATCGTACTCGTCGATGGGCAAATCTTGGGACAATCTCTCTAGGAGGGGTTTCATTGCGCGCCTACGATGGCCCATGTTGTGAGCACCTTGCCTACTGCGCCATTGCGCCTGGATTTGAGGGCCAATAGGGATAGTAAGCGACTGCTTTCTTGGGCGCATACCAGGATTGCGCCCTCGTGTGTTCGGCTCATAGCGTGCGACCCCGCACTCAGGACAGACTGTCATTTCAGAGAATGGACCGGTGAATGCGACACAAGAGTTGTCGCACATATCAGTCATAATTGCCGGGATTCCTGTGATATCCTTCAGGCGTTGTTTCACCTGTGCATACGACAAATCTGCTATGTCCGGAGAACGTCGCTTAAATGCGGCCATTGAATTCCTGTACATTTCTTCGGAGCCATTCGTAACCACGAGAAACATATCCAGGCATAGCCGCAAGTCCTTATCGGATAGATCCACTTCAGATGTAATTGGAAAACGAAGTCGCTGGAGGACATCTTCCGGCAATGAATCCCGGCTCAATGTTGCTTCGCTTAGCGCATAGACGAAGGACACTGCAGTCTGAAGTGACGCAACTGTGGGGAATCTAGAGAGGACTGAACCAGGACCAGAATCGTTGAACTGCCCAGGGACGTCATCGGGGACAGCATCCCTGCCCACTGGCATGGGAGAGGCGTAAACGTCACTGTCGACGTCGCCCACAGTAGGATCGCCATGCACAGGGATAATGGAATCAGGACCATCATCGTCCGAGTCATTGCTGGTATTCAGAGGGGCATCATCTGGGTCACCATCGCTTAGATCCTGTGACTATGAGCCGATTGTATGCTCCGTCAGATAGATCGACGTCGCATTCACTTATTTCATACCGCATTTCCTGGAAGAGAACGCCCCAACCGGCCAGTATTCGCCCCTGGAGACTGTGCTGCGCTTGGTTCTCCTTCCACAGATGCGGGGATGGGAAGTGCTACGACGGGCCTTTGTTTCGCTCTCAATTGGCGTACTTCGAATATAAACAAAAAGAATGACAAAATAAAGATGATATTGCGCCTACCCTGCATGGAGCCTCCTATAGATGGCAGCCGCGTTGAGTGTCCAGATAACCCAGACATGCGATTGAGGTAATCTTCACGATAATCAGCGTCTCTATAAGGCTGGTGCCTATTAAAAGTCGATAAAGAAACGATCTTTTTTCGTTTACAGAATCTTGAGCAGGCACAGTAGTGTTCTTTTCTCTTTGTACTTGATGTAGACATGTAAACAGCGATGTAGAAGACGTGCAAAGCAGTGTACATGTATTCACTTGTATCGGTAGCCATGTGATTCTATGTATTGGCCATGTGATCGGACAGAGATCAGTCGAAAATGAGTAATATATTTACGCCAGCGTTTCCGCGCATTCAAGAATCTCAGTGCACAGTGGGGATACGTCGTATTCAATTTTAATCAAGTGATTTAGATCGAAAAATAAATCTCGCGTAATCCGATCGATATTATTCAAGCGTGATCAAATGCGATCGAATCAATCCTATCCGGATCAATCCGAATCAATTTACTTAAATCAATATTCAAATCTTATCAATTGTCTTGAATTAACTTGAATTGAATTCAAATCTGATCAATCCGAATCAATTTAATTAAATTAAATACAATCCGAATCAATCCGAATCAAGTTACTTCAATCGATTTTTGACTGGGGATAACCGTCGATAAACAAGCAAGATAGAAAGGAACTGACTCTGACTGTGGATAATGGTAGAGAGTGTCTCCGGTCAACAGCAGCCTTGATGGCTCCCACACTTTTGGACTCAGCATGTCCCAGCGGTGCCTTGGCTTCCTATTCTTCAATAGGGAGAGCAGATTTTGGTTGTTGAGTGCGAATATTCAGACTGGGAGTATTCGCATGGCTGGAGGCTTTTTCAACAAACAGATGAGAGGGAATCTAATCTTATCTAAGGTTTGTCAAGGGCCCACCCGATGGAAAGTGCGTCATCATTTCTTTCGTGGGTCTCCGCTCAACAGCAGCCTATGGCTCCCACGCTTTTGGTCTCAGCATCTCCTAGTGGTGCCTTGGCTTCCCAAGAGCAGATTTTGGTTGTTGAGTGCGAACATTCAGACTGGGCATATTTGTATGGCTGGAGGTCATTTTCAACGAACAGAGAGAGTACTTTGCTTGGATTCAAGGTATCAATCAACTGTGCTTGCAGATTCGGCCATTTCTATTGGTCCTGACCGTCCTGATCTGTTTTCTGATTGGTGGATATACAGTACAGCACAATTGTTGTCTTTATTTAGAGTTTGAAATCCATTATTTGATTTGCTTATGATATCTCTTTCCGAATTCAGCAAATTGAAGATTTTGCACTCTGTGAGCCATGTGTTGAAATCCGTCTTCTGGCATCTTGATTTGCCCCTTTCGTTTCCCCCTTCACGTGTGGTCTCGTGTTTTCTATTCCGCGTCTCTATGCGAGTACCTGCCAGTGACCTCATTTTGAAAACACCTCTCTACTGGATCTTCAGAGACTCGCTGGCGCTAACTGAATTCTAACCATACATTAATCAGAGCTTGCATATATACATGTAGATGAACTGCGAACGTATCCCGTAGCCCAGTTTAATCCATAAACAAAGTTTGAGAGATCTACCTCCGTTCTATGTCTGCCAGCAACCCAGACTGTGTGAGCGTTATGAAGGTATGGTTGGTGAATGGGAGGAATCCACAAAAGGAGCTCATCATCTTCCCCATACATCCATCCATCACTATTGATTGGGAATTTGTCCATAAGGTGATCTTTCTCGAAATCTTCTGCTCTGAGCTTCCCTACATGAATCGTATGATCTCGTAAGACCGAGATGATAGGCTGCTCATTCAGAGTGGACGCAGGAGAGTTGGTCGATTCTGTGAGTTTGGTAGACGGGCCCACAACATCCTGTCCTGCCGTGGCATCCCACATGCGAATCGTGCTATCTCCCGAAGCCGAAACGACCCGCTGTCCGTCTGGTGAGAATACAACCGAGTTAATCCAATCTGTGTGTCCAATAAACGGGCCTGCTACGGCTGCCCCTGTTGCAGAATTCCACAAGCGAACCGTGCGATCATTTGAGGCCGATGCGATTCGCTTCCCATCCGGCGAAAATGCAACAGAGCAGACCACGTTAGGGTGTCCAGTAAACGGGCCCCCAAAACCTCTCCCGTTACGGCATCCCATACTCGAATCGTGCAGTCCACCGAGGCCGACGCGATGCGCTTCCCGTCCGGCGAAAATGTAGTAGAGCGGACCGGGGCTGTGTGTCCAGTAAACGGGCCCACCACAACCTCTCCAGTTATGGCATCCCATATCCGAATCGTGTGGTCCTCCGAGGCCGACGCAATGCGTTTCCCGTCTGGCGAGAATGCAACAGAAAGGGCCGCATCAGTGTGTCCAATGAATGGGCCCACTACAACCTCTCCCGTTATGGCATCCCACACGCGAACTGTGCGATCTACCGAGGCCGACGCGATGCGTTGTCCGTCCGGCGAGAATGCAACAGACAGGACAATATCGGTATGTCCGGTAAACGGGCCCGCTACAATATTTCCTGTCGTGGTATCCCACACGCGAATCGTGCGATCGAGCGAGGCAGAGGCAATCCGCCGCCCTTCAGGCGAGAATGCAACGAAAGTGACCCGATGGGTGTGACCAGTAAACGGACCTGCTGTGACCTCTCCTGTTGCGGCATCCCACACACAGATTGTGCAATCTGCAGAGGCAGAGGCAATCCGTTTCCCGTCCGGTGAGAGCGCAACAGAAAGGATCGACTGGGAATGTCCAGTACACGAACCCGCTACTTCTCCTTTTCTGGCATCCCACACACAAACCGTGTGATCTTCCGAGGCCGAGGCAATCCGCTGCCCGTCCTGCGAGAGTGCAACAGAAAATATGGAACGGGTATGTCCAGTCAATGGGCCTGCCACGATCTGGCCTGTTGCGGAATCCCACACGCAAATTGTGCGATCTCCCGAGGCTGAGGTGATGCGTTGACCGTCCTGCGAGAATGCGATAGAGAAGATAGCATCGGTGTGTCCAGTGAACGGGCCTCCTACGACCTGTCCTGTTGCGGAATCCCATACACGAATCGTGCGATCATCCGAGGCCGAAGCAATGCTGTTCCCATCCGGTGAGAACGCAACACACCTAGCACATTTAGTGTGTCCAGTAAATGGGCCCGCTACCATATCTCCGGTTGCAGCATCCCACATCCGGATCATGCAATCTCCAGAGGCAGAGGCGATACATTGCCCGTCTGGTGAGAATGTAACGCAGTGGACCTGGTCGATGTGTCCAATAAATGGGCGCACAACGACCTCTCCAGTTGCGGCATCCCAAACACAAATGGTGTGATCGTCCGAGGCCGAGGCGATGCGTTTCCCGTCCGGTGAAAATGCAACACATCTAACCCAGCTCATGTGTCGATGAAATGGGCTGGCTACAACCTCTCCTGTTGCGGCATCCCACACCCGAATCATGCAGTCCCCCGAGCCCGACGCAATGCGTTGTCCGTCAGGCGAGAATGCGACGGAGAAGATTTCGTCGGTATCTCCAGAAAACGGCCCCGCTACAATTTCCCCCGTCGTAGCATCCCACACCCGAATCGTGCAATCTCGCGAGGATGTTGCGATGCGCTGTCCATCTGACGAGAATACAACAGAGTTGACGGGTCCATCGTGTGCTTTAATGGTCATTTCTAATGCCGGCCAATCAGCCAACCGTCCGCGTTTCAAAGACAGCTTTCGAGGGAATAAGTGAAGGTGGTGGTTTACGATGCGGGAAGAGGATGGTGCGAAAGGAAGAGCTGATATGTATATATGCGGGAGGCTCCTTGCTATCGCCATCCCGAAATACCTCACAAACGCGAACGCATCGTTCACTAATCCCAATAGATTGTCAACGTCTGATTGGAATGATCGCTGTAATTGTGCCCAATAGTTACTACATGTCGTATAACATGATAACAGCCGCCTACCTTCTGCTGATCAGACCGTAACCATGTGTGCAGAGATGCCAATGCTCGTGATGCAAAACCGACACTACTCTTGATGCTAAGCACTTCCAGCCAGAAAAGAAACCTTGTCTCGAACAGCAATCGAAGTTTTGGAAACAGGTCACGTTCAACGCCAAGATGTTCTAAATGACCACCCCAGAAGAAGCACGCATACGATAGAGCAGGTGGAATATATTCTGAAATTCGAGATTCAAGGTCTGGGAGATCCCTGTTCGCGAGATATGACGACTCCAATTTGCAAATGTTGAATTTCAGCTCATTGAGCATTAATCCAAGACAGGAATGTGCCAGCTGACGGTGAGCCTTGCCAAGGTCGATGTGGAATATCCCGCTCTTCTCATCGGCCAGGAAATCACGGAAGGAGGTGTGAAGAGGGACGATTGGGAGGGTATCGTCGGATGAAGTCACGTTACTGAGCAGTGAGCCAAGGTGTCGGAGCATTTCAATAACGCATTCCGAATCCTCGGGGTCGGGGTCCTCGGGGTCACCCTTGGGCGCATATCGTCGCAGAGTAGTCAAAGAGCGGATGGAAAGCGGAGCGAGAGCAGCAAAGAGCTGCCCCATGACGGAACGAAATAGAGTCTGTGCTGCAACCGGTTTGAAGTATCCTTCCAGAACTTCTCCATATAGCTGGTCTAAAGGATCTTGCCCATCACGACCTCGAGAGTGCCCCAACAGACGCTCTATCACCTGCTTCTTGCTAAACCCAAAGCTAGGAGGAGGATTGTTTATTAGCCCGGAAGCAACGGCTGCCCACTGAAACAATCCTTCTGCTGCCTTTGCCAGTTTGACACCGTGTCGTTCGAACAGGTTCAGAGGGAGTTCATTCCGGAGATACAGGCCAATGTCTTGCTCCGTCTTTGCAGCCAGCTTGTGATCATCCATATAGAGGGTGCGCACGGATAACGCGTTACAGAACACACGTTCAATACCACGCTCCGGTCTCGAGGTGATCAAGATGCGGAAACTTGATGGCAACTCGAAGAGATGTTCAGCAAAAAATTTGTGTAATCCACTCTGGCCGATTGCGTCACCACTCTCGTCCAATCCATCAATCACGATAAGGATAGGGTCTTCAAGCTGAACGCTCTTGACTGGTTCAAGGATGAGGCGTTCGAAGAGTGTGCGATAGTGTCGAGTGCTACAAAGTGACGGATCGGTCTTGAGTACCCTTCCGAGGGCGAGTTTAAAGGCAGGATAGCGATTGGAGAGGTCGCGAGCAAGTGTCGTGAACAGCTGGTGAGCCTCGTCCTTGGAGCCCTCCTTTCGTAGAAAAGCGAAGTAGGAGCCGAGATACTTGTTCTCGAGCCTCCGAGCGACTTCATGTGCAATCGAAGACTTTCCTGTCCCGGCCTGGCCGAGGAGCACGAGCCCACGTTGAGATTCTCGATTCTCGACCCAGTTCTTGATATGGTCCAAGAAGTCTTCTCGTGTGCCCGGAAGACAGCGCCTGTCATCGCCAAATCGCCAGCCTCCTTTATAAGGCAATTCTCTGATTTTTGCGTCCAATTCTTCGTGCCCCTCGTCAGGAAGATTATCCAATCGTATTATATTTAGGACTACGCACCAGCCTCCAGCACAGCAATCCCAGTGACGACCGCAGTACGTGCGAGGAAATTGTCTCGCAGTCGAGTGAGATTTGTGCGATACTCATCAATTTTCGTATCAACTTGTCTGACGACATTCTTCAAAGTCCGCTTCGCTGAAAATCAAATGTTTAGGATGAATCGCTAATAACAGAGGCCATGACGACGTACCGACTTGCACATTCTCCGCATACGATATGATAAACTTCGCACATTCCGAGACACACTCCAGCATCTCATCCAGGATCTTTGCATGAGTAGATCCTGGTTCCATGTTCTTCAAAACGTCCGCCTCCTTTGCAAATGCGAATGCGTCCTGTATCGCCTTGAGTAGTGTTTGGACGTTGTCGTCACGCTGAAGCTGGAGTAGCAAAGTCTGGCGATACATGAAACCCATTGAACATTCCATGTCCTCCGATAAGGCATGGGGACCTACCTCGGGAATCTTTGAGAGCAGAGTCCATGCCAACTGCGCATGGGGGAGCAACTGAAGCGCGAAACCTTGCTTAGCAGAGCAAATGATGCGCAAATCCGATGTGAGACATACTCCTGCGATTGGACCGATAGCGTCGAGTACCTGCTTGATAACATTAATGGCACCCTTCCATGCCATCATCGAATCCATAGCTTTCATGGCTTCCTCGGCACGATCCAGAGTACGTGACATCTCCACCTGGCCGTCTGGTACTGGTCCCACAGAGGTATCGCCCCCTGTGGGAAGGTCACCAAGACGTGCACCACCTTCTTCAGCGCCGTGGTTGTACAGTGCCGTCGTCGTAGGACCTGGGGGGGTATTGGGTGCCACATATAGAGAGTTCGTCGACACGGTGATGCTCAAGAGGAGTGTGGGCGGCTCTCGTAAGTGCCTACCATGTCCATCAGAAGTGCTGAAAACTATCTCAAGATCTAGATGTAGGACTCTCAGCGCATGAGTAACAATTCGAAGACATAGACGTACCAGGTTGCGCTTCACAGGTGATCTCCTCCCTTCCGATAAGGATGTCTGTCCGCATGGTCCTCTTCGCATAAAGCGATATTGTGATACGGGAGAGTGGTTGTAAACCACTGCAGGAGTCTCAGTTGGACCGAGGAATGAAAGTACGACAGTGCTCACGATGCATCTACTCTTTCATTCCATTCCACGTGCTGCGCCACGCTCTGCCTCGATCGTGTCTGCCATGTATTCTTCCCGTTAGTCACTGTGACATAAAACTGTCTCTCCTTCCCCGGGAGGACTTTAAGACGAGGAAGATTGTGTGCCCTGAGGACTGACAAGACGGTGAGATTTAGTACTTATCAGGGTAGAATTACTGAGATAGGTACCAGTGATCTCGAGCTGGAGTATGCTTGATTGTATTCCGCTGGCCTGAGCGGTGATCGCGCTAATCACAAGGCAATCATCTGAGTAAATACTAGTATCGAAATTGAAGATGAAGTGAGTGATGTACCCGATTCGGGACTTTTCCAGTGGAGGATCTGGGCTATAGTAATGGTTAACGAGAACATCGGAATCGGGTGTGAAGGACGTTGGCATACGAATTTGGTTGTGGAAGGGCCATCGTAGACTGAGGTGAGAAGTTGAGACAAGCACTGGCGCCACTGCGCATGTTCAGGCTGCTGCTGGTCCCCCGGACTCGGAGGGCGTTTCATCTTGGAGAACAAACAACAAACAACAGTTGACATGTTGACACCTGGTCTAAACATTTTCTCGGGAGTAGGCCAATTCGTTGGAGTTATCCCAGTGCACATTCTCACTCCCGTACGCTTGCATACATCACTGACAAGGGCCGGCATTCAGCTGAAGTGAAGATCCGGGGATCCGGGGGATCAACAAATAGCCTCATGAATCGTACGGGAAAAAAAAGGAGGTGAATTATGACAGCCAATTACATAGTCCCATATGGTCCAGAACCAGATGAATCCTCGTACTGTACATTATCCTCTCAAGTAGAGAATGTAAATGAAAGCGGGCTGTGCCTTAAACTATGCTCTAGCAGAAAAAAAAAAAAGGCTGTACGGTGACCCTTCAGGAGTTGGATAAATTGCCTCCCCCTCCCTGCCACCCCAATCAAAGTCAACCAAAGAAACATTTCTTTGGTTGACTTTGATTGGGGTGGCAGGGAGGGGGAGGCAATTTACCCAACACCAAAACTCATTTATGGCTGGCAGAATGGTGATGGTGAGGACGGTGTAGTGGGGATTGCATAGCCGGCCCACCTCTCCCCCCGGACGACAGCCAAACAAAGTCATGTGATGTCTTACAATTACCATTTGTAGCTAGTGTTATGGCGGCCCGGCTCAAAGTTGATATGAAAGCCAGAGCCAGTGACGTGTTTGCTTTCCCCCCTCGGTCACCACGTCCCCCCTTCTCGCTCTCACTGTTGCCGCTTCCCCCCTTCTCTCTGTCCTCTCTCTCTTTGTCGCACCCGCCTCTCTGTTGCCACGATCGCTGCCCTTTGGCAGCCTGTCACCCTCCCACGCCTCTGTAAGCATGGTCAACAGTGCGTTGCGTGTTTTTTTTTTTTGACTTCTCACACTGACATTTCTTTTTCTTTGATTTTCCTTCTCTCCCTTTCGTCCGCATCCCCCTCCGCTTCCTCTGTCTCTGCCTCTGCCGCGTCCTCCTGTGCCTCCTGCGCCTGTGCCACCTCCTGCTTTCACCTCCTCTGCATTGTGTGCCTCCTGGACGGGGTGGTCCATGGCGTCACGCTGCCTACACCGATGCCTTCTCCACCTCCTCCCCGGTACGTTGTTACGCCACCTGCCCTGCCCCAATGCATGCTGACTTTTTTTCATCGCCCCCTCCTCCTCCTCCTCCTCTGCCTCTGCTGCCTTCCGCCTCTGCTACCTTGACCACCTCCTCCGGCGCTGCCGCCTCTGCCGCCTGGACCACCATCTCCTGCGCCACCGCCTCTGCACCTCCTGTGCATCTCGTGCCGCGTGCACCTCCTGTGTGCCTTGCGCCTCTCACGCCTTCCGTGCCGCTTGCGCCTCCTCCTCCTACACTTCCCACACCTCCCACGCCTCCTCCTGTGCTGTGCGCCTTCTCCTGTGCTTCCCACAGTGCATGCCTCCTCCTGCGCCCAGTGTCACGGTTCGCAGGGACCGTGGCTCGAAGTGAGCGTCGTTCTGGTTGGCTATTTGCTGTGGCGAGTCAGACAAGACTAGCAACACCAAATAGTCGATTCTAGCACGTACAGGCAAGGTCCTGTGTGGAGTAGACTTGACTGTGCGAACTCTGGGTGTCTGTATCGCGCGAGACGGACTAGCGGACCAGCGCACGCGATGGTTGGAGTTACCGTTCCCAAAAGGGATAGACGGTGGCAGATGGGTTAATGACGATGTGTAGGTTCAACCGCAACACGGGCGCGAGTGTATTTGGAATGCAAGAGATGCTCGCCTTCCAAGGACACTCGTGAGAGGTTGAACTAAGGTTCGAGGGCGGACGCGGGGTGAGAAGTGGGGACTACTTCTCACAGCGCGTTCGTATTAGGGTTCAGGCGTCTGGGGACTTGTTGCACGGAAATGGAACAAGTTCACAGATGTCTGATCGTGGCGCGAAGTACCTAGATCAAGGTACGAAGAGGGGATTCACAAGAAGAGAGGAGGAAGATGCGATGCGAGTGTGAGCAGGAGACAATGAACTGCGATTCTAGACGAAGCTGAAGCTGGGGCTTTAGTTCGTCTATGGGGCCCTATTTATGCGTACAGAGGGCCAGCCAACTATCCTACAAAGGTCACAGTACAGTAGCGAAGTCAAGACTATTGACTAAGGACCTGAGTCAGTTCTGATGACTCAAGAACTGACTCAGTGCGTCTGACTCAAGATCTGAGTCAAGAACGCTGACTCAAGATTTGAGTCATGATCCCTGAGTCAAATACACGTCCAAAACGGCGACGCACAGCCCCTAGAAGCGGAACAGAGGGGGCTGGCCAAGGAAAGGGGTCCTAGGTCATAACACAAGTCGAAAATCAGATGGAAAACAGTAAGAAATGGGCCGGGCGGCCCGCATAACCGTAACACCCAGTGCATTCTCTTGTGGCTCCTGCGCCCTGCACCCTCTCCCACACCTCCACCGCTGCCTCCTCCCTGTGACCCTGCAGCCCCCACCCCTGCCAGGGCTGTTCCACCAAGGCCGGTGGAACCATTGGATCCTCCTGTACATAGTCCTAGATAGTGATTCATGTTGTAGTTTAGCCTCAAATATATGAATTTTATTGCTTAAATTTGTGTGCTTGAAAACTTTTGGTAAGCACAGATCTAAGTTGCCATTTAAGTGAATCTCCCAGCCCAAGATAAGCATAATGATTGTACAACTTAGGAGGTAAAAAAATAGAAAAGGAAATTTTTTATTTGTGTGGCTGAAGTCAACTAAGAGCTGCGGCCAAGTCAAAGTCGCAGCAGAAAACTTGGCTAAGTCGAGTTGTTCCCGTCACCAAAAATGGAAATCACGTGGTGTTGTTTGGTTGTCGTCCGGGGGGAGAGGAGGGGGACTTGGATTGCATGGTGGATGCAGGTGTCCACATGCTAGAGAAAGTCATATCTTGCTGCGAGTCGGTCGCCAACATGCCTTGACGAATCCGAGGGGTGCAGCTAGGGCACCAGTGGGGAATTTGACTTCGTCGCTTGTCGAGTGCGTACCCCTGGTGAAGGAAGTTGCATGTCTCGTGCTTGGCAGTAGTGACGGTATAGCACTTGCTACATTCCGGACGGTACCAGGGTATCCTTCTGTACTTCCAGGACTTAACGCATCGGAACCCACAGACTGCAAAGAGGAAGCATCTTCGCGCAGACATCGTGGCCGTGCGTGATAAGCAGCGTATGTGCTCCCTCCCATTCTTGTCTCTTTCTTTTGCTCATTTACATCAGCAGGAAGATGGAGTGGGGTGGCGACGGCGGCGAAGATGATTTACAACAGGGGAGGATGGTTGGGGAGACTGGGCGAGTCAACGACTGACGAAATGAACGGCAAGCAACCGTGAGTGAGACTAGGAAAGAAAGACGAGAGCATTGGATGCAGACCCAGGTGTGATGCGAGGAAAGGCGATGCCGCCAATGCGGACGTTGGAGTATTGGGCCCTGTTGGAGGGTCCCATGCGCCCTTTCCTTTGCGCGAGCCAGAATTAGAAGAGAGCTAAACATGCTCCCATTGGTGTGGGCTCGCTAGTTGATGGGAACAGGCGATGATCTGTAAGTTGAGATCTAGCATGTGCTATTACGCTATCCATTCTAGGGGATGAGACACTGGATGACATGCTCTCACTCTCAACTGAAACTCGCTGCCATGGGATCATCCTCTATGTGGCAATGTCAGACAAGATCCGGAGGAACCGCGGGATACGCCACGGTGGGACCGAATCCCAGGGGGTGCGACGTGCCTCAGTCGAAGGAGCCTGAGGGTCCTGTTCCTCCGCGGAGAATTACAATGCCAACAACTGAATGATTGATGCAAGGAATGTTGGCAGAACGACTACTAGTAGAAGGTGACAACATCAACCACCGCGACTACTCACTTTGACCATCAATTTCTGACCGATACCGTATCGAAAGTCCATAAACTGCACTAAGTCCGAGCTGGTGGAGATCCTCCACCATCCTCACGAACGTCCTGCAACAACTGCTTCAACAACCCATCATCCATCAAACAATCCTGCCCTTTCCCAGCGCGCGCTCCGACCTGTCTGGCCGCCAGGCTAAACGCTGAATACGCATCCTCGACCCGATCCAGCGCATGCTGCACGAGCACGCCGGCCGTGCGCACATCCGGGACGTACAACTGAACTCGCGCGATGCTTGCCCGCAAATCACTTGTGCACGCGTTGCGGAAAGCCTCGTCGAGCAACGCAGCTTCCGCGGCTGACGCTGGTCGGCCCGTAAAGGCCCGCAGCGGTGTGCAGAGCGGCTCCGATGCTGCGGAGATCACGGACTCACAGGCATGTTTCAGATCTTGATCGATTCCCTGTAAGTAGCGTGGATACGTGTGAAAAAAAAAGGGAGTTCGGGAGATTTTAAGTAGAAATGGATGCGTACTCGTCTCGCGTCCGCGAGGTGTTCTGCGCGCATGCCGGCGAGAGATGTGAAGAGGGAACCAGGAAGAAGCGTTGACGTGCGCGACAGCACAGAGGATAACATATCTGGAATCCATGATAATTGAACATCTAGCTCCAGGGTGCACGGTTCGATGGGCTGGACTGACCTGCAACACCGTACTGATCTGCGGCTCCACCACCGACACCTGCTTGGAGCTCATCATTCTGCGCAAGGTCCAGATTCCGCGTGATCTCCTTGAGGATTAATAGATAGCAGACAAGAAACAGTTGTCCATCGAATCCGCTCTTTGCTCTGACCAAGCCTGCCGCACTCAGCAACGACCCGTGGCACAAACTAACGGCCTCGTGCCCAAGGTCATAGAATATAGTTGGCTGTAGGTGTATTCCATATGGTCAACATGAACGTTACAAGATCATAAGAGGCTTGCCTGAACAAAGTCGTGTAGCTGGGAGAGCCCCCACACAGCCTTGGAAAGCGTTGGGTACCATGTCTCGCGTTGGTTAAGCCCTGGGCCCTCAAACAGACGCTCTGCTTCTCGCGAATTTCGTATCCTGTCTGTGCTCCCTGCGCAGCTACGCATACCTTTAGCAAGGATAGACAATAAAAAAAAGACACGTACCAGCAAGCTTATCGGGGTACGCTAGATCCTTGGCCGTTGGAGTATAGTATCGTATGTCGGACTGTATGACAGCCTGTGCCTTGAAAAACAGCCTCGTTTGCGCATCCTGCAGTACCATCTGCAGTAGGTGATGAATGTGAAGTCTACCAAGGTCGTCATTCTTCTCCTCATTCTCGTCGTCCAGTGTCTGATCGAGCACCATCAGCGCTTGAAGCACAGTGCAAACCTCGCAGAGGACAGTTAGCCGAGGCTCGTGTAGGATGCGGGGGCGCAGGTCGTCGTAGAGGTAATCAGAAAAGAGTTTCCAAGTACTGGCTATTGGCGAGTAATCTGGTCAGTTGGGATCAAAACAAGCATCACTGGTACGTACTAGAGTTCCTGCTTCCCACCGGTGCAGGTCAAGTTCTTCAGTACAGACCTGCTTCAGGTAGCTGCACCCGGCGCGTGTCTATAACGCGTTCATGGCATGTCGTTAGATGACTGAGGATATGATGCAAAAAGGCGTACTAACTCCACCAGTCCCGTCCTCGTAGGGTCGAGACCGCGGATCTGCTCAGTAAGACGTGAAACCAGGAGGTTCTTTCGTGCGCCAAAGTACGCCACGTGGCACTCCGAGAGCAGAGCTCCCAGCTCCTCGGGGTGTGAGTGGGCACGGCACTCGAATTCTCCAAGAAGAGGTGCAAGCTGGCCAGCCACCGTGGTGAAACGCGTGCAAAGAAGATGCATTTGTGCGGTGTCTGAGACATCCTGTAAACAGATCAGTGTTTAGAAAATGTGGTGATATATGCATCGCAAAGAAAGGCACCTGCTCGAAGAGTCGCCGCGAGACATCCTGAGTGAGTGCACGGAGAGATTCAACAAAATACATTTGATGAGCGTCATTGCACGGGTCATACATTGCTGGAAGCGTAGGAGATAGACTTCTGCTTCTTTGTAGTTTCTCTGGGGGAGGAGAGGGAAGATGAGCACGTTCACACACGCTGGCAGATAAACGGATCGTACATGGGGTTTGAGAAACTGGATGCAGATGTCCACACGCTCAACCATGTAGAGAAAGTCGGTCTGGAGAACGAGCGACTCGCCAGGGTGATTGAGTTTCGCGTCGCATGCTCCAGTTCCTGAAAGTATTCCAAGGTCGTCCCGATAGCCGTTTGCAACGCCGCCAGTTGATCCTGTAAAACGACGACGCAACCGTCAAGCTCCTCTACGCATCCGAGAGATGTGTGAGTGAGTGAGGCGATACGCACCCGCTCGTCCAACGACTTTTGGCTCGCGTCCTGCAGACTTTTTCCGCCCTCCTCCATGCTCTTCCACTTATCCAACATATTCGCAACCTCTGTATCGACCTGGTCGATGTGGCCGACAAGCCTGTCGCAAGTGTCGAGATGTTCGGAGACGCGCAAAAGATGGTGTCGGAAGTGAGCTTCCTGGCTATGCGCCACTGAGCGGTCTATCAGCGCAAGTCAGTCGTAAAATTGTTGTAGAGTCTGGACTGGCTGCTTCGGATGTATTGCATGTGCGTGGGCAACGGCCGGTTGACGGGAGCCCGGCGTAGGAGGACGGGCAACTGAACCAAACTTGACGCGCTGTAGGGGAGTTGATGGACGGGAAGAATTGCCAGAGTCCTCTCGTGAAGGCTGTGATGACGCTGAATTGCAAGGGATAACCGGGGAACATAGAAATGGACTGACTCTGACTGTGGATAATGGTGAAGAGGGTCTCCAGCCTTGATGGCTCCCACGCTTTTGGCCCTACCTTAGTGGTGCCTTGGCTTCCCATTTAGTAAGAGAAGATTTAGAGCGCGGACATTCAGACTGGGCGTATTTGCACGGTTCCAACAAATTGCTTGCACCCAAGGTATCAATATATCAATTTCGACTGTATTCCTTGCAGATTCAGCGATTTCTATTCGGTCCGGATCCGTTTTCTGATTAGTGGATATACAGCACAATTGTATCTCTATTTGGAGTTTGAAATTCATTACTAGAAATACCGATGATGTCGGCCTCAACCTTGCTTGCAGTTGCACGGAGCAGTGAAAGTTACGTGATTTTCTACTACTTTAAATCATCACTGGTTGCACACACTCGGAACAGGAAATCCTCTGATTGGATAAGCGTGGATAGAATATCGGGTACTGCCGAAGTGGAATTGTGCGTCATTTCGGCTCCTGTACACGACATCTGCATCTACTACGATGGCGAACAACGTCAATTATGAATTCTGGTGTCTCCTCAAAGGAGAGAAGTCACCTTTCTTGATCAATGCCCCATCTACTTTATCTATTTACGATTTGAAGGGAATAATCTATCAACGGTGCACCCCTTTCCATGGTATGATAGTGACGGATTATGACCTCACCCTCATGAAGGTGCGCTATATCACAATTCTATTATGTAGACATCGATTTAACTAGAAATCTGGATGGAATCTCATAGGTCAATGTGAATCTCCACACTGTCAGAGATTCCATTTGCGCTGGCACATATCAGCCTGAGGACACCGAAGCGTTACATGCTGTATGGGAAGATATTTATGAGGTGTGGCCAGATAAACCGTCTCAGGGATATCTCCACATTTTTGTTGACTTTAAGCCTGAAGTTGCCAGTGAGTACTGGTCTCGATTCTCTATCTGAACAATAGACTAAGTGATTCCGCAAAGAACCTCGTAGAAAACGTGGTCTGGTGCGCCTCAACGAAGAACTTGAAATACCTCTATCACCCTTCTCGCTAAGCTTTCCCGTGGAGTTCACGAACATAGTAGGAGAAGAACACTGCATTGGAATGAATCGCCCGTTTGAACGGAATACGATTCCTATTGACTTACTTGACGGAGCATTTGGACGCTTCAAAGACCGGTGTAGGGCACCCCCTTCTAAGAATGCCCTCACTCTCCTCGACCATCTTGTTGAAGCCGTGTGTAAATGGTATCCAGAGGAGACTGACCAACGGGCAGCCATCGGGGATGTCTTTGCGATGGGTGCTGGCCTCGAGTTTTTGCCTCAAACTATCCCAGGGACTGAATACGAGACCGACGGAAATCTCCCTGTCACGATCATGCCAGCTGCGATTCGAGGATGCAAGATTGAGATAGGTTCGCCGGGACATGTACTCAATCAGGCCATATTGTACTATGGGAAATTTCTCCTCCATGCCCTCCATCATTCTCACTGCTATGGCAAGTATGGGATTGGTTTCCCAACCATTCTCTTTATTGACATGGGCAAGTATGTGTGATTTCTGGGTTGCACACTGGCTTATGAGTTATGATGATTGTAGGGACATACATGGGATTTTATGGCTGCGTATGGGACGGGGATTGTATAAGGGTCGACGCTCTGACCCCTTTATTCAATTTATCTATTCACTGGACGGACGAAGAGGGTAGGGAGGCGATTGCATCCAGTTTTGATGCGCTAACGGAAACGGTGATGGACATCGAAGCCCGATATATCAGCATCGAAGCCGAGGTAATGGCAAAGAATGAACTGGAAAGACCAATGCAGGTCGATGATTGTATGCAGGTCGACTATTGGATGCAGAAAGCTCTTGGATTCCCCTACCTGAAATGCTACGAAGACGCCGGAGAGGAGATAACGTACACATACAACAGGCGACTCGATGACAAAAACCTCATCTTCACTGCTAGCGCCTATACCGATCAGTTCATTGTCAAGTTCACAAGAGCAAGACGTTATTCAGAGAGTCTCCATCGCTATCTTGCAGATCTTGGTCTTGCTCCCAGGCTTCGGCAGCTTGTCTCGCTTCCTGGTGGCTGGAGTGCGGTCGTGATGGACGAGTCAAAGTATGAACCCCTCTCTGGGATGGTACTCTCAGCCGAACAACAGGACAAGGTGCAACATAGATTGAGTGAGGTTGTCAACAAACTGCACGAAGCAGGACTCGTTCATGGTGACATCCATGATACCAATCTGCTTATCGACTGTGCATCGCTCACAGAAGGAATTGACAAGTTGAAAATCCATGTCATCAATTGACTGGGCACCAGGACCTGTCCGACAAGCCAAATAACCAATGGGGGTAAACAAGTTGTCCGTAAGGCGACCAAGTGGAGTTCAGGATGGGGAGTTCATCATTGACCAAGAAGAGTATGACTGGCAGATGATATTTTTTTGCTTAGATGAGTATCACGAATCCTTTCATTTCAATATCTAGTTGGCTATTATTATAATAACAGTCTTATTCTTTCTTTCCAAGTTGCATACGTACATCGAACTCAAATTGACTAACGATCAGCTTTCTGCTATTAAAATGGTGCGAAACACGAATGGGAAGGCTCTTATATGGTGGTCATGCAAGTTTGTCGATCAACTCCAGACCCCTCGAGGAAATCTGCCCCTCTCTTCTCGGCGGTGAACTATTTGTACTAGTAGCTTTTGCATCCTGGGTAGTACGAGGCGGGAGCTGTGCCAGGACGTGTAGCGGTGGGCGGTCTTGCCGGGACAATGGCGGAGCCTGAGGGAATGGGAAAACGGATTGTGCGGGGATGGGCCCCCATTGGGATGGGGTGAGTGATGAGGAGACGATAGCTGAGAGGGGTGGGAGTGATCGGGCATGAGTCGGCAGATCCGCGAAATCCATTCGGCGGACAGCTGCCACTAGAACTGGGTCGGATATCTGAGTTTGGGACGCGGGTCGTTGGTCAGGCAGAAGAGGATTGGAGATCAACTCTCCTGAGGCGAGAAAGGACTGGCCGGGGCGAGGTTGGTATGTTGATGGGGAAGAGGATGGAGTGACGGCGGACAGAGCGATTGAGGATGCAGGCGAAGGAGGTGATGCGGCGGAGGGGGCAAGAAAGGACTGGCCGAGGTTACGAAAGGAATAACTGGTGGCCTGGCGAGAGTGAGAGCCGCGTCTTGTACATACCATGCACGAGAAGTGGCGGAGGGATGCTGAGGGTGGTAAAGGATATGAGCCTTCGTGCTCGTGCCAGGACGTTGAGAGACCAATAAGAGATTCCTGCTTGATACGACCAGGGTCGTCGATGGGACCGCCACTGTTAGGACCCGGAGCAGCAGACTGTGGTTGTTGGTGCAAGTGGTGAAGGGGAGTAGTAGGATCGGCGGACGGATCCGAAATAGATTCTGTGGTTATAAAGAGACAGATACAGGCAGAGGTTGTCGAATGCCCCACTGACTGGCCATGTTGGCTGCGGCCATGGTGGCGTGGAGAGAAGAAAGTTCTCTCATTATTCGTTCATTGGCCTCCCGCTTATCGGCGTGAATGGTTTGAGCAAGTCGTCGAGACGAGAGAATTTCTTTCCGCAGTGGCAACTGAACGGACGTTCACCAGTATTGTTTTCTGAATTGAGGAAGAGAAAGGGATGAGCCAGGGACGGGAAGAAGGAAAGTGATTTGAAGGAAGGGCAAGGAACACGGACCTAATGTGCCTCATTTGCGATAGTGGTCCCCCCCTTTCGAATGTGCCGAGCTTCTCATACGTTACGGGTAAACGCGGGTAAAAGTCCCTGAGAATGACGAGGACTGGCCGTGCGCATCGTTGATTTTTGAGAAGTGTGCAAATGTCCGGCTATCAAACCTTTACGCGAAGGACGGTGGGAGAGAGAAGGACGAATAAATCCTGTGATCAACGATTTAATATTTGCTGACTGCGGACACTGCCGTATACAGCAGTTCAGAACGTGACGTTCACGCGTTCTTTCGCGTTCGAAAGTCCAAGCAACCTTTAGATTGCGCCAGGACACGCTGACATAACTGTCACGCAAATGTGGGATGCACGTGAAGGGCGCTTCCCCCTGGCAGCGCTAATTTTCGGCTCATTCAATCCACGCGTTGTTGATCTTCTCATCTCGTCTTGTAGTTGTTCCTTCCCTCTTTTTGTCTTAGCTACTCCCAATATACATGTCTGCTCATGGCTCAGATCTGAGGGTGTTATCTGGAGGACTGGGATGGAAACCAGTCTCAAGAGCCTGAAGAGCACTATCAGAAATCAATAGATCGATGGCCTTCGGCAACCTCGTCGCTAAGGTGACTTCTTCACGTCATTCGGACAATTCCGCGTGTCCTGCAAAAAATCTGGCAACTTAGGACACTACGGGACACGCATTTTTTAGGTGGGCTGCCCACCCATAATCGTGTCCTGTGAAGAAACAGATTACTGGCCTTCACGGGACACGCTGCCACATTTGGTCTGGCTGCTGATGTAACGGCAGTTCTTACTACCCTCCGCGTTTTACTACCCTCCGCGTTTCCCTCCGTGGTACCTAAAGGTGAGTAACTTCTGACTTTTCCTTCCCCCCCCCTTCTCCTCATCATGTTTGCTAACCATCCTCTTCACAGTTCTCACAAAGCCCTTCTAAACTACCAGCTAGTTCTCGCTTTACCTTCATCTAATCCAGCCTTGCCCGTTTTTATTTTGTCCCAAGCCTCCACCGCCCTACGCCTGGACACAAGACTGGGAGGAGATCACGATGCCAGTGGCCCTCCCGCTACCGTCCAGCACGTCCAAAACGGACATCAACATCCTCTTCTCTCCACAAACGCTCACCGTGCACGTCCAGAACTGTGCCTCACCACGCTACACGGCCGCGCAGCTCTGGGGCAGCATCGCGCCCGGGTCCAGCTTCTGGACATGGGACGCTCACGGCGCACACGCTTACGGCTTACTCACGCTGCACTTGGAAAAACAACATGCCGGTACGCGATGGCCGCATGTCTTTGATCTCACCACCTCATCGTCGAGGGAACCCGAGGTGGCGGAAACACTCGACCCGTTGGAGCTCTACACTATTCGTGAATCCCTCAAAAAATACACTGCTGAGTTACGGGAAGGAGGCGGAGCGGCCACTGTTACGGTTATGCGGGCCGTCCGGCCCATTCCTTACTGTTTTCCGTCTGATTTTCGACTTGTGTTGTGACCTAGGATCCCTTTCCTTGGCCAGCCCCCTTCTGTCTGCTTCTAGGGGCTGTGCATCGCCGTTTTGGACGTGTATTTGACTCAGGGATCATGACTCAAATCTTGAGTCAGCGTTCTTGACTCAGATCTTGAGTCAGACGCACTGAGTCAGTTCTTGAGTTATCAGAACTGACTCAGGTCCTTAGTCAATAGTCTTGACTTCGCTACTGTACTGTGACCTTTGTAGGATAGTTGGCTGGCCCTCTGTACGCATAAATAGGGCCCTGTAGACGAGCTAAAGCCCCAGCTTCAGCTTCGTCTAGAATCGCAGTTCATTGTCTCCTGCTCACACTCGCATCGCATCTTCCTCCTCTCTTCTTGTGAATCCCCTCTTCGTACCTTGATCTAGGTACTTCGCGCCACGATCAGACATCTGTGAACTTGTTCCATTTCCGTGCAACAAGTCCCCAGACGCCTGAACCCTAATACGAACGCGCTGTGAGAAGTAGTCCCCACTTCTCACCCCGCGTCCGCCCTCGAACCTTAGTTCAACCTCTCACGAGTGTCCTTGGAAGGCGAGCATCTCTTGCGTTCCAAATACACTCGCGCCCGTGTTGCGGTTGAACCTACACATCGTCATTAACTCATCTGCCACCGTCTATCCCTTTTGGGAATGGTAACTCCGACCACCGCGTGCGCCGGTCCGCTAGTCCGCCTCGCGCGATACAGACACCCAGAGTTCGCACAGTCAAGTCTACTCCACACAGGACCTTGCCTGCACGTGCTAGAATCGACTATTTGGTGTTGCTAGTCTTGTCCGACTTGCCACAGCAAATAGCCAACCAGAATGACGCTCACTTCGAGCCACGGTCCCTGCGAACCGTGACATAAGCTGAAGCTCCTACCCCTCCACTTCTTCGTCACAAGAAGTGTACCCCGAACGAACCAGACCGTTGCCCACTTTCTTTTCAGGCCGAGAAAGTGTGTTAAGGTTCCAAGTGGGACCTTTGTACGAAGTGTACGATCGTTCGTGAAGTCAAGAGCGAGACTTGCAAGACGTGCAAGTCAAGATCAAGGGTTCGATAAAGATAAGACTTAGTAAACGACTAAGTCAAGGGCGTTTCAGAGGTCAAGGGCTTTGGGCTTAGGGATAAGACCAAAGTGTCAAGAAGTCGAAGACTATGATGTCAAGAGGATTCTCTCAGGTCTGATGCTTCTAGGCAAGCAAGGTTCTAATAGATAGAAGACTTGGATTGCGAAACAAAACTGAGACTTAAGGTCTCTAGGGCAGAAAGTACAGGGTTTATATAGAGAAGAACGAGGCTATGTACACAGCTGTAGGGGCTGTGACCTTCGTACAGCTTTCAGGGTTTGAAACATGTTTCAGGAATCAGCAAGTCATCCTGTGCATGTGGCTGTTGCTTGCGGCTGTACGGTGCTGTGCGAGGCTGTATCGTGAGAGAAATAAGTAAGCGATCTGAGACAAAGCGATCGGCAGTCCATTCACATAAGCAAGGGAGTCAGCAGGAATGAATCAGCAGTCAAAAAATGTATAGTATGAGTCAGCAAGCACGTGTCCGTCCATAACACCATCCCCCGTCTAAGGCGCAGTCCCACCTGCGTTTACTCACGGTCAGCAGTATAGTCCCAGTCACTCATCTCCGCATTGATCCAGCCAGACGTGGAGCGATCGACACCGTGGCCGTACCAAAGGTAAGCCTTCTTGTCGTTGGTGTAGGGGCACGACCAATGCCAGTGAGGGTGTTCTAGGGGGACTCTACAAGCGTCTCCGAACTTGCATTGCTGGTGGGGTTCATGACACGAAGGGCCTGAATGGCCGTAGTCAGCACACCACTCACACCAGTCGTGGAGGGGGCACTCGACGTAGAGGTGCCCGGGGTTTCGTCGCTTGCATCTACCACAATAGGGTGTGTGCGTGATCCTGGCTGCTGCGCTATCAGCGGCGGTTCCACTGCTACTATTGACGACCCGTTCCATGCAAGTCTTGCAGTGAAGGGCACTCTCGCCGTCATGAACTGTACTCCCTGGCCACTGGTCGTTGTCAGCGTCGTCGTCATTATCAAATGCCCATCCGAGTTCGTCGTCCTGGATAGGGGAGACAGATGAGGCGGGCGAGTTGCAGACGTTAGAGGTCGGTGAGCTTGGTAGGGATGGTAATTGGTTGTTTGGCGGGGAGGGGGCGGCGTCGCTCCGCGGGAGTCCACCAAAATCGGGGAGGTCCTCGTTCCACGAGGGCGGTGGGAGGTTGGCGAGTGGGGTCCACGGACGGTCGGTGGGAGGTGTGAGGTATTCCCAAATCGAACGTGTCGGTTTGGGTTGTTGTATGGCCCATGCTGCGAATTCACAGGCCTGGAAGAGGGATTCTCGAAGGGTGTCGTCGAGCGGCGTGATTCGCGGGTATAAGGCGGGAGAACGGGGGTCGGGGAGCGGTTTCTCGGACGCCGTGGATAGCTCACTGGGATAAACGGTGGAGAGGCCGAACGTTGATTGGTAGAGGAGGGACGACGGGTGGACCGGGCGGATGGGACGTGGTGCGGGTAGGTCATATTTGGCTGAGACATGTTGCATACGGCGAACTGTGAGAGAGGTAGGTAGTGGTGGTGTGGTGTTACGGTTCCAAGTGGTGGTGGGGATGAAAGTTGGTGATGTCGTTTCTTGCTGAAGTAGCAGGGTTCTTATAGCTTTTGGTTGAGCTTTGTAGAAGGCTGTGAGTAGTTCTGGAGCGTCAACATTCTCAGCTGGTTCCCATGTGTTGTGTGCGGCGGAATAGCCTTTCCACTTTAGGAGATATTGGAGTTTCGTTTTGTTCTTTGGTCCGATACGTCTGGACCCTAGAACAGCTTCTACTTCGTACTCCTCTTCTCCGTCTACAAGTTCCGGTTGAGGCTGTTCGAAGTTCGGACCATGTTCGGGCGTTTCCGTATAGGGTGCGATCAGTGATGTGTGAAACACATCATGAATCTGCCATCGATCTGGGAGTTTGAGGCGTACAACTACCGGTGATATGACTTTGGTGATTGTAAAAGGTCCGTAGCGTTTTGGGGCTAGTTTGCTGCTAAGGTGCGTCATTTTGAGGTTGGTTCCCTCAAGCCAGACTTTCTCTCCTATGGCATATTTTCGGTAGTGGCGTTGACCCTTCTTGTGTTCTGTGCGTTTGTGAAGGAGGGTCTGTGCGTGTTTCATTGCTGATCGGGCCTTTTCTCGGATGTTTTTGAGTTCTTCGGATCTTTTGTTGACATAGGGTAGATGGCTTGTGATCCGAGAAGTCGTGATAAGAGGGGTGTATCTGATGAGGAGTTCGTACGGAGTAAATCCGGTTGTGGCGTTTGGCCATGAGTTATGAACGAACTGGGCCATGGGCAGAAGTGTGGACCAGTCATTCATGTAATCATTGCCGTAGATGCGGAGGTATTGTTCTACTCGTTGGTTACTTCTTTCCGACTGACCATCCGTTTGAGGGTGATAGGCGGTACTGATATTTTGCGATATTTTGAGTTTCTGGCAGAGCCCCGTGGCTAGGTGTGATGTGAAGCGGGGATCTCTATCAGAGATGATTCTTCGGGGAACGCCGTAGTTCAGAAAAACATTGGAGATGTATAGATCGATAACTTCTTCCGTGGTGATCTTTTTTGTACATGGTAAGAAGATGGCAGCTTTAGTGCAATCGTGATCAACGATCGTGAGGATGGAATCATATCCATGTGACTCGGGAAGATCCGTGATAAGGTCCATCGCCACGACTTGGAAAGGAACATTGGATGCTTCCTTTTCTCGTGGTTCGATGGGAGCGATGGGGGGTTTTGGTCGATGGGTAAGGGGTTTTGTTGACTGGCATGTGGCGCATCCCTTGACGTATTGTGTGACATACTGCTTGAGTCCAGGCCACCAGAAGTTATGGAAGACTTCTATCATGGTGTTGGCGATGCCTGGATGGCCAGCAAGCTGATGGTCATGATAACGCCAGAGTATATCTTTCTTCAGTTGGTCATCTTCAGGGACTACTGGAGCGTCTGCTTTCCACCACTGTCCCTTGTGATCTTGTTCTAGCTGATGTTCTTCAGCCCATTGTTTCATGAGGTCGTCGTTTTCTCTTTGCGCTAGCCAGACACGTTCTTCAATGGAGTGGAGTTCCATTGCTTGAACAAAGAGTTTGTCAGGTAATACCACAACGTCTTCGTTGTCATCATCGCCTTTGGGAATGGCGGGATGTCGTGATAAAGCATCAGCACGATTTGTGGCGCCAGGTTTGTGGATGAGTTCGAAATTAAACTCTGCTAACTTGCTCAGGTAGCGTGCCACTCTTCGTGCGATGTTTCGTGGTGACCGATAAAATCGAAGATTGTTGTGGTCGGTGTATACTTTAATTGGGAAAGGTGAGGATAATAATACGTGTTCCCAACGAAGGAGTCCCCTGACGACTGCTAAAGTTCGCGATCATAGACTGGGTAGTTTCTTTCGCAGCGTTGAAGGTGTGCGAGTCGTAACCAACTGCTCTAGGTTTGTTATCTTTGTCTCTTTGAAGTAGAACCGCTCCAGTGGCATATTGGGAGGCGTCTACTTCAAGTTCAAAGGGTTTCGAGTAGTCGGGTCGGTATAGGACTGGGTCTTCTGTACGCGTTGAAGTAAAATTTTTAGGGCATTACTGCACTCATTGGTCCAGTCGAACTTCACCCCCTTCTTTAGAAGTGCAGTAATGGGGCGCGCAATGTCGGCAAAGCCACGGATGAAGGGTCGTTGAAAGCCAAGGACGCCAAGGGTGCTTCTGACGTCCTCTACTTTTGTAAGGACGGTGGGCCAATTGGCTAGGCCGTTTCTTTTTGTTGGATCGATTGTTATCTTCCCATCACGTACTTCAATACCGAGGTATTTGACTTGTTCTTTCTCAAAGTGACATTTTGACGCTTTGAAGAACAAGGAGAGTTCGCGAGCGCGTGTGAGAACTGCGTGGGTGATCTCTCGAAGTTCTTCTAGATTGTCGGAACAAATGAGGACGTCATCCATATAGATTAAAATGCGTCCTGGGTATTTGTTGACAAGATCGGCAAAGGCGGCATCCATGAATCTTTGGAAGACCGCTGGTGAGTTTCGTAGTCCAAAGAACATCACTTTAGGCTTAAAAAGACCATAGGGAGTTTTAAAAGCGGCTTTCCATTGGTCTTCGTCTTTGATGCGGATATTGTGATACCCCCATCGAATGTCAAGGGTAGTAAAATATCGCATGCCATGGAGTTGTTCTAGAAGATTTTCGATGCGGGGGAGAGGGTATACGTCGGGAATAGTGTGTTCGTTAACGCGTCGATAATCTTGAACTGGTCTAGAACTTCCATCTGCTTTAGGGATAAGGAACCATGGTGACGACCAAGGGGAGTCCGTTTGTTCGATATAGCCTTTCTCCTGATGTTCTTTGAGGAATTTCTTTGTAATTTCCTTCCCTTCTTCAGTTAGCGGATAAACTTTGCAGTTAATGATGTCAGGTGCGTCTGGTTTCAACTTTATTTCCATGTCGAATTTTCCTCGGCTAGGAGGGAAGCGTTTCGCTGCTTCTTCGTCAAAGATAAAGGCATGACGCTGGTATTCAAGGGGTATTCCTTGAACAGCAGCACTAGAAGCCGTGCGTCGTTCGGTGTCCGCAATGCCCACTCTTGGGATTTTCCAGCAGGTTCTAAAGCTCGTGCGAGTAAAACTCGAGCTTTTTCTTTGAGAGCAACTGCTGCGTGGTAATATTGGGACTCGAGGCAAATCTTCGGATTTTCATCGTCTAGGGTTCGGTCTTTCCAGTTGAGTCGTGGATTGAACGTTTCTAGCCATGGGTATCCAAGGATGATGCGATCCATGCCTAGGTCCGTATGAAGAAGTTTTGTAATTCCTCTATTTTCCCATACGGATACGTAATGTAGAAAACTTCGTGACTCGTCCTAATTTGTTTTCCGTGCCATCAACGTTAAAGATCTGGATTGGTTTGTCTAGATCTTTTGTTCCAAGTTGCCATCTCTCTGCTGTTCGATGATCGATGAAATTACTGGTAGCGCCACTGTCAACAAGCGCTTTGTCTTCTTTGTTCCGCCGTTATAGCTTGAATAAATAATAGGGACTTCCATTGATGAAATGGCGTTTAAATACAAGCTATTCGGTACTAAGGCTCGGATCCAGGCGGCGAGATCAGAGCCCTTTAAAAAGACGGATCTTGGGAAAGGAATTCGGCAAGTTTGCCACGTTCTTCATCGGTCATAGCTTTGAGAGCTTTAGCAACTTCTGCATTTGAAAGTTCTTTAACAGAAGTGGGAGTAGGGGTCGTTGTTACTTCGGACGTTTCAGTAACACGAGCGCGTGTAGTGCCGGTGGCGTTGGCGTTTCGTTTCTTCTTAACGGGCATTCTCGAGAGAGATGACCCTGTTCTTTGCAATAGAAGCAACGTCCTTCGCGTATGAGGCGTTCGCGATCAGGATCAGGGGTACGATTGGGTAGTAGTGACGTCTACATCCATAGCGTCGGCATCGCGTTGTGGACGTGGGGCTGGGCGTGGTGGCTGTTGGGGACGGCGTTGCTGTTGTTGTCCTCGCGCATTGCCGAGTAATTGAGTAATGCGTCCTAGTGATCCGCCACCGTGCATTTCTTTAAACAATTTTGTTCCGTCCATGCGGCTGAGTGTTTCGTGCCGCTTCCTGCCATTCTGCAAGGGTTTCTGGTTTCGGCCATTCACGGTTCATGATAGTCATGTGAAGGGCTTCTTTGAGACCGGCGCGATACTGAATGATAGTCCTTGAGCGTCGGCTTCAAAGCCTGCTTCTTCAAGAAGGTCATTGAACGAAGTAGTGTAATCGTCTAGTTCGTCTCCGACCATCCGAAGTTTCGCAAACTTTGTGAGGGCATCTTCTTTTGCGGCGGCATCTCGGAAATCTCAAGGAACCTTTGTTTGAAACCAACCAAAGGTCTAGGTCTTGGGGTCTCCTCCACGGTCTAGGTATCCTCCTAGGAGTTAAGACGTGCTTGGGCCCAGCCTTCGCAACGTGGTCCAGACATAAATGTGGTGAACATGAGGATCCGGTTTGCAGGGTTCGACATTCCGGGGTTTCCTTGGTTTAATCTTCGGTAGTTTTCGAAGATTTCCATGAATCGTTTCGATCGCGATCTATTTCCATCAAAGGGTTTTGGGGGAATCCCCATTAACCCTCCTCCAGCAGCGGGGATTTGAGCAAAGCCTTGGCCTTGTTGAAGGGGAGCTGCTGCTGCTCCCCTCCTCCACCGCCGCCACCTCCTCCTCCTCCACCACCTCCTCCAGGACTACCAGGGCTCCTCCACCTCCTCCACTGCCTCCAGGAGTACCGCCTCCTCCTCCGCCGCCGCTAAAGATTGCTCCACTACCACTTGCCGTGGTGGACGCTTTCTTGCTTTTCCTTTAGGTTGGGAAAAGAGGGCTGAAGCGGTGGGTGTCACTGTGGCGGTTGCTGAGGCAATTTGAAAGGAGGGAGTAGGCATAACCCGCAACTCCTTGTGCAGCTGCATGAAGGCTCGTGCTGCTAGGGATTGGATAGGTGAGGTGCTTGTGGAAGCAGGGGCTTTAGATTTGAATATAGTGTTCAGGGCGAGGAGTTCTTGAGGGGTGAGCGGGCGTTGGGGTCAGGTTGTGGTTCAGGTGTCGGTTGCTTAGCAAATATTTTTCTCATTTGCTCAAGCTGTTCGTCAGTAGGACTCTCAGGTAAGAGGTCCACAGCTACGTTGTAGTTCGGTTCTTCGCCACTTCCAGAGTCAGATGGGGTCGAGGTTGTTTCACTTGTTCAATTGCTTGTTCAAGTGTGATCATAGGGGTATGGGAGTGGGCGCGGAGTCTAGTCCCAGCGGCCTGTGCCAGGGCTTCGTCATCTTCGTCATCACCTTGTGTAGGGCGATTTTGTTCAGGAGATTCTTCGGCTAACGCGGTGAATCTACCATATGGACTGCCTCTAGAGCTGTCTGACATGGTTCGTTCGTTCGTTCACAAATGTGAGAGTAGAAGTCTCAGTTTGTGTTAAGGTTCCAAGTGGGACCTTTGTACGAAGTGTACGATCGTTCGTGAAGTCAAGAGCAAGTCTTGCAAGACGTGCAAGACAAGATCAAAGGTTCGATAAAAGATGAGACTTAGTAGACGACTAAGTCAAGAGCGTTTCAGAGGTCAAGGGCTTTGGGCTTAGGGATAAGACCAAAGTGTCAAGAAGTCGAAGAGCGTGATGTCAAGAGGGTTCTCTCAGGTCTGATGCTTCTAGGCAAGCAAGGTTCTAATAGATAGAAGACTTGGATTGCGAAACAAAACTGAGACTTAAGGTCTCTAGAGCAGAAAGTACAGGGTTTATATATGAGAAGACGAGGCTATGTGTACAGCCATATGGGCTGTGACCTTCGTACAGCTTTCAGGGTTTGAAACATGTTCCAGGAATCAGCAAGTCATCCTGTGCATGTGGCTGTTACTTGCGGCTGTACGGTGCTGTGCAAGGCTGTTCGTAAGAAAATAAGTAAGCGATCTGAAACAAAGCGATCGGCAGTCCATTCGCATAAGCAAGGGAGTCAGCAGAAATGAATCAGCAGTCCGAAAATGTACAGTATGAGTCAGCAAACACGTGTTAGTTCATAACACTGCTTAAGTTGCTTAATTGTGCTTAAACAAAATTTTCATCAAGCAAAATTAAGCAAAAAAGGTAAAATTAAGACCATTAAGACCACTAAGCACCATTAAGCAACATGGACAATTGCTGATGCTATGCAGGAAAATTACCGAGTTCAGCTTTGGAGTTGACGAATGGGGAGCTTACCTGCGGCAGAGAGATTGAAAATGGAGCTGAGGTACCTAGAATACGTAATTGAAGGAATGAAGAAGGCTGGAGTGAGTCAGAAGCACAGAGTCACTAACGCATATTCCGCAGCAGGAGGGTTGAGGTCGATGCCCGCCGAGGGCATAGCGGCCACAACTAGTGAGTACTTTCCTTGGAGAAAGAAGACCGAAAGCCGCGAGTAGAGATTATATGTAACAGAGACTGGATATGCACAGCCCCCAGGGAAGCAGTAACCATGGATCCGTTAGACAGAAATAGAGAAAAACATAGGTCATTGGAGGTATGGCGGTAGAAAGGAAACAGTAGCCATTTGTTGTCTTGGAGAACATGAGGCTTGGGAGTACTAGTAGAAGTAATTGGATATATCGGTAAGTCAGACGGCAGTAGACCAGATGTAAGCATGGTATTTCTTGCCAGACATCTGAATCGCAGAAATGTAGAATGGCAACAACATGTAAATGTGTCGTTCTGAGTATGGGTCGTGCGAGGCAAGAGTCAAGACACGACTTGGTGGCCAGCTGGCAGGTTCAAGGGGGTTCGGTTGTCGCAATCCGGCCCAGGGCTCGGCAAGCCAGGAATCGCCGCGCACCCTGTAGTTCAAGTTGCCAGTGGCGCTCTACGCTCATTGGCAGCGTTCAGAACTTGTCATGTCCAAGTTGGGGGGCAGCATTTGCAACAACGACTGCACCTGTTTGATTCCGATTACAAGCCATGTACGAGACCGCGTGAATTTCTGGTTATAATTGTACCGGCTAATGACTTCTCAATGGACCATCGGGCCTACTACTTGTATACGCCTATCCATAATACATCAAGATCGTTAAGATAGCCGGAAGAATTAAGCCTGTTGTACTGGCCCGCTGGCGGTCGGCATGCAGACCAAGGACAGCTCAGGCATAACACAGCCGAAAGGAGTAGAGTGTTATTTGATTTTGAATGTATCACGTCTAGTGTGAAAGGATCTGGGTTGAGATATGCATTGAGGAGGCGCGGCCGATATGCCCTAGAACCAATTTCCATAGACTTTTGCCACTCCAGAATAAATGACGTTCTGTATCCATCACGCATCATAGCTTATTTTATACCTATTGGTCATTGTCATTGAGATCCTACGGCCTTTCTCCTGTACATTTTGTTGTGCGCCTTCCTCACTGCCATGTGCATCAGATCCACCACATCCACGAAAACTATCTGCTTGTCTTGTACCTGTTTGCATTTGCACGACCAAAGTTAATGAGACGTGCCCGTCCCCGATATTGACTTGTCTACTCTGACAGCATCGGAGTTCCGATGGAGCCTGTAGGACCATCACAAAGCCCTCGTGGTATACATGGGACCCTGACAGCTACGGCATGTCGCGTATTTCAATCTCAAATCAGGATGATGGACGCACTGAGACTTCCTCGTGAAAGAAGTATGTTATGACCATTGGAAGGTGTCCAAGTAAAGGTAGGTAGCGATTTAAAAGACAGGCCAATGTAAACCACCCTTTCTTGTTGTGCGGAGGCCATAGGAATTGGATTTCCCGGGATAACGTGAGGGAATAGTCGTAATACAACATGACTTAAAAACCAGCGATACCCAGTTCAGCTTTTAGGTGGATGAATTGAAAGCACCCTTGCGGCTGAGAGTTTGAAAATTGAGTTGAGGAATCTAAAATGAGTGATTGAATCAACAAGATTGCTGGAGAGATTCGGAGCTCAGAGCCGCTTACGTACATTTCGCAGCGAATGGACGGAGCTTGACGTCCACTGGCGAAGGCATAGCAAGCACAGCTGGCGATTTGGAGGACCTCACTTCAAGTTGAAAAAGGAGAGTAGAAATTATGTGACATACAGGATTTGTGCCCAGCCTGTGGGGAAGCAGTAACCATGGACCGGCTAGGTGTAAGTCGAGCGTAAAACATGTTAGAAAGGATAGGCGCTTGACACTTGTTGTCTTGGGGACCTCAGGTTTGAACGCATCGTTTCTAGGAGCAATAAAACATGTTGGGAAGCACCCAGAATTGCCACGGACAGCAGTAGACTAGATGCAAAACGGTATTACTTGCATTTGTCGCGCGGCGGAAACCCAAAACGGGCTAAGAGTAGTGAATCGCTCGTCAGTGCCGGGATAGTCTGCGGTACAAGTCAAGGAGATACGGTTCACAGGGACTTGTTCACCCGCGCTCAGCGGAACTCAACATCCGAGTCGGATGTTCCTTTGTATGTATATGACCTGTTCAAGTTGGCCCATCCGGTCATTGCCAAGGGTTGTAGCGTGGGAAATGTCCTATTTATAGGTCTCTCGCCCGCCGGAACAACGAACAAGACAACCATTGATAAATTGACTGTTACACTCCCGCCCATGTCATGTCTACTCTACCCAAGACATTTACCCCGATACGGCCCAGTTCAAGTGTCCTGGTTCCCGTGGCCATTGAATAGTTTCTGCACCAGCCTCACCCAATGCTAGTGTCCGATGTGCGAAGACTGTTCGCCTCAGGGTCAAAAAAGTCCATCGAGATGTTCCTCGACACCTTCACTGCACACACCACGCCAGATTTAGACTCAAACATCCACCTTACCTCGAGTCCATCTCCCTCCTGCCCGCGCTCAGCCTCTCTCCTCTACCCTGCCACATCACCGCAATATCGCAACCACTTTCGAGACGCACGCACGATGCACCAGCACCGGACCCGCCACCGCCACTGGGAGGATGTTTTTTTCGTGGTGCCGTACGTCCCACCGTCTCTGAAATTGGGCTAATGGTGTTCGTGATAAACCACAACCATGGGTTCTAGATTTTTTTTTGGCCCCACGAGGAGTGGGCTGGCCCTGATGTCTTGAGAGCGAACCTGCTGAGCAAATGCGTCAAATTATTCTGTCCGCTCACAATACCGTCCACGCAACTCCGGTACCCCCAATCGGTGGCTGCGCTGCGCTCTATGCGAAGTTGATGGAGGGTCTAGACTATAGGTGCGTTCATCCTCTTATTCAGTTTAACGTTCTGAGAGGGAAGATGTCTGTCAGGATGTATGCTATATGCTGTTCGGTGGTGCATCGTACGCTTTTTTATTATTAATAATGACAAGTTTTTTTTACATTGTTTTGCTTTTCCGATTCCTTGGACTCTTCGTTGGAACATCATGATTCCGTCGTCAATGTGAACCAGTGCAATCACACTCACGAGCTACACGTCTGTCTCGTACATTTGCACGACAAAAAGTTAGTGAGACGCGCTAACATTGCTCATGACCAGACAGGTAGTGTTCAAACGGGATGATATCGGCCCTACGGGCGGTAGAGCCGCCTGGAACCTGTCCTCGGTTTCTACCGCCGTCGGTAAGTGTATGAGAGCAGAGCTTTGCTCGCGTAGATTTAACACGAAACGGGAGACGAGAGTGACAGAGAGCCTGTACATCCCCAATTAGTACCGGAACGGACAAGTCACGATATCAGTTATATCAGGACGAACACATTGGTCAAGGCTTCGGTAGAAGTTTTCATTAATGGCTGTATTTGGCAGATATGTCAATGTATAAAAATGAAGTTCCAACATGGAAACGGACTGGGGAAAGCTAGGGAAAAGGCATAGCGTTAAAATCTGCAAGATGGTAGACGAAATGTTGACTTACCCAAAGGACCAAAATATTTCCTAAATTCACAGTAAACAGTACACTTTAAGGGGTTATCAAGGTCTGATCGAAAACAGCCAGAACGCCACTTACAAGAAGTACATGGCCCCTATGATGGTTGGTAAGTCTCGGTGCGTAGGTTATCATTCAGCTCGACGTACCATCACGAACAATTACATCTAGTAGAGGTATGCCTCTCCCTATGGTAAAGGCCTTGTACAGCGTGAAGGAGAATATCACACTGTCCCAAACGAGCAAGCCAGTCCATGCCAAAGCGGCAACTGTCCATCACATTATTGGAGCCGCGGAGACAGTTACGCAGTAACTTACATCGGCCCCTATCACAAAGGTGACACAAGTCGTACCAGCAATAAACCCCATGCAAGACCGGCCACGTACCCGATATATGGGGTGAACTGATTACACCCATGGATACTGGATATAACCTCGATTATTTCTCCCCCTGAGCGACGGCCCGCGGCTATCATCACCTTCGCAAAGGGATGGTAAGATATACGTAAGCGTACGCTGTGAGCTCTATAGAAGAGGCTTACAACCGCATTGAAGATCCCCCCTGAGCCTATCATGACGAGTAGTACCAGGAGACGAAAACTTCTGGCGTACAACGCATAGATGCGAACTATGGAGAGTACTCCATGAGGATAATTAAAAGTCAATAGATTTAAACGAGTGAAACAGTCTAGAACGTACTGCCAGTGAGGAGCTGTAAAATGATCGCAAAATTCTCGTGGTATATATGTAGACCCCGACAGCTACGATCAGGTAAGTTATATGCCCCGAGAGTGCATATTTGAGAAACTTACAGCTTTCCTCGGTCAAAATCAGGTCTGGCTAACCTCAAATAAGGACAACGGACGCACTGAGAGTTCCCCTGGGACAAGAAATGTTACAACAAACGGAACGTGTCCGAGCAAAGGAAGGTAGCGGTTGAGAAGACAGCCAAATGTAAACCAGCTCTGCCTATTGTGCGGAGGCCACAGAAACTGGATTTCCTGGTCCAAGGTAAGTGCATAGTCGTAAAACAATATCACTGAAAGCCCAAATACTGAGTTCGGCGTGGAGGTAGACAATTAGGGGGCTCACCTGTAGCTGAGAGATTGAGAATGGAGTTGAGGAAACTGGAATGAGCAGGGATTGAAGAATCAACGAGAGTTGCAGGAAAGAATCAGAGTTTAGAGACGCTTACACAAATTCCCCAGCATGTGGGCCAAGGTCGATGTCCGCCTGGGACATGGAACGATTAGAAGACCAAAGCCTTCCCTGAAGACAACAGAAATACAAGCCCAAAGTGGATCTTATATGCAACCTAGACCAGACATGCGTGCAGGGATAAGTAACCATCATTTGCGTCTATTCTTTGATGGGAATGGAAACGTTCATAATTGGACTACTTATGGGCACATATTGGTGGGACGTGATGGGGTCGCTCAGGCTTTCCAATAACGTCAGTCCTGTGTTGTCCTAGAGATTTTTGGTAAAACTTCTGACTTTGTTGCCATGAGGGTATTTGCAATGAGTGGCGTGGGTGTGGCTTTTGGCTTGGGTAACATGACATACCAGAATAGTCGTTCTGGATACAAGACTGTGAATAAGTTACGCCTCTAACTGTCGTGATGCCATCGAATTTTCACCTCGCAAAAGGCATATGAGCCTGAGGTGTCAACTTGAAACATGTCGGAGGCTGAGGGTAACACTCCGTCATGGTCTTGGCTCAACGTGCCGTAAGACATGTGACACTGCACCTCTTATGACGCCGTAATTCGCCACGACATCATCATCGCGATGCAACTTGCGATCTGCAGGGCGTCAAAGCCCTCCACTCGCCCTTCTTCCCACGCTGACCACTTTATGTTGTCCTGAACCGACGGCCTAGAAGGCAATAGGGACCCGCCAAACGTTCTGGCCTGGGTCGGGGCACGACGGGACCCGCCGAGGCCGCCTCCCAAGATCACGTGCTATTCCGGTTCTCCCTTATCCCGAGGTCGTTCGAGATTCAAAGTGGTGTGGTATAAAATGCCTCGCGTAAATGGCTTTTCTCTTTCACTACTCGTACGATGTCTCAACAAATCCCAAGAATTCAAAAGGCCGCTGTACTCGACTCCCATGACACACCTATTCGCATTAAAGATGACCATCCGGTGAAGCAACCAGATGACCTCGCCCCTGGAGAGTGTCTTCTTAAGATGCACTGCACTGGCGTGTGCCACACAGATCTCCACGCCCGTTTGGGTGATTGGCCTTTGCCTTGCAAGCTTCCCCTCATCGGAGGCCACGAAGGCGTCGGCGACATTGTCGCCATTGGTGCACACACGGTCAACTCTCCGGTCAAGATCGGCGACCGCGTCGGCGTCAAGTGGCTCGCTGACTCGTGTCTACAATGCGAGCAGTGCAGAAAGGGTTTAGAACAAAGTATGTATTCTTACACCCCTCTGACACAAAGCTGATGTTGAATGACTAATAATACACAGCGTGCTCCAAGGCCAAGCTGAGTGGATACACCGTGGACGGGACCTTCTCTCAATATGTGGTACGAATGTCGTGATTACTGTCCTCCCCCAATATCACATAACTAGGACGGTTAGGTTTCTTATGTTTCTCATGTCACGCCAATCCCCGAAAGCCTAAGCAGCCAGGAAGCAGCTTCGTTCCTCTGCGCAGTACATACCTACACTGCTAGGCCAGGACGAATATTAATTTTTCCATGCACAGGGTGTCACCGTGTACCGTGCGTTAAAATACAGTCAAACTAACCCTGGCGATTGGATTGTTATTCCTGGTGCAGGCGGTGGCCTTGGTCATCTTGGTTTGCGCCGTCCTTGCCACTTCAATTATCCAATCTCTCATGAGGGTTATCTCACTCAGCTGTGCAGTATGCAGTACACGCCTTCGGGCTGCGAGTCATAGCCATCGGTTCGTCATCCGAGTTTCAAACCGCTTGGTCCATTTCTCACTCTAGTGTTACTTAGATACTGGGGCAGAAAAGCGACGACTATGTTTAGAACTTGGTTCTGAGAAATGGATTGACTTCCGTGAGACGAAGGACTTGGTTAAAGACATCAAGGAAGCCGCGGGTGGTGATGGCCCACATGCAACACTAGTTTCGGCAGCCAGTGTGAGTCTTTGAACCTACGGGCGTGGTATAGAAGCATGTAATCAAGGATACATAGAGCTCTGCATACGAGCAAGCGGTTGATTACCTCCGTCCCGGTGGCTCGCTCCTGCTCGTTGGCCTTCCTGGAAAAGCCCAGATTGGTGCATCAATCTTCTGGACGGTGGTCAAAGGAATTAACATGGTTGGGTCATATGTTGGGTACGCATTTATATTCGACTTCAGCGCGGAGTAACGCAGCGAGCCTACTATCACCCTCTCAGCAACCGCCAGGACGCGCGTGAAGCTCTGGACATTGCTTCGATGGGCAAGATCCGGTGTCATTTCGTGCAGAAGCCGCTGTCAGCCTTAACAGAGTACGTTTTGTCACGAAACATAGAGCGGTGTTGCTGAACTTTCCACCGCATTAGGGTTTATGAAGGCATGGAACAGGGTACGGTCGTTGGACGTGTTGTTTTAAATATGGAATAAAAGGGTGGACTGCTAACCATGTGACTCGGAGATTGGGTGTAAGATTTTCAGAAGCGTAGCTTATGGGGGACCTGTTTTGAACGAAGCTTATCTGGTACTACGAACTAACAGAGACGTTTTCTTGCCACTGTAGTGGTATAGCCAGACTGTTACGTACATATGGAACGATGATCTCGAAGACTTCTCAGATTTGAGAAGGCATTAGTCATCAGTCTTTCGTACCCATACCGTGACATCGGCAGCTCAGACCCTCGCGTAGTGGATACTCCTCTAACCCGAGAAACATACAAGGTTCCAGGAGCTCTGAACTAGAATCCCGTCGTGATTGGTTCTGGGATGGAAAAAGGGCGATTCTACCTCATATCGGTATGTTATTAAAAAGTGACTATGTATTAAGTTGCGTACTCGTCATTCCCCATAATCGTAGCCTTTCTTCAATTCAAAGCGCTCCAGGCTCTCTATAGGTGATCTCCTACCATTGCCGACTATAATCGACCATGGCAGCCTCAGAATTGATCTCGCACTGCTTCCCAAGCTCACCGACGAGCTGACATTCACTTGCCCTAACCATTGGTTCGGAGTTCCTTACGAAACAAGGAGATATTTACCCGCCCAGAGGCTGACATGCTCTGACATGTTATCGCTTTTCTAGTAACTTTGCAGAGCACGAATCGATGCACCGGCCTGGCTACCTCATTATTACCTGCTACTCCAAGGTGACTCCTACTACAAACGCTCGGTACCGTTCCAGCTTTTTCGCGATATAGAAGCATAAGTTTTCTCCGTTGATCTACTCACAAGACATCTCTGTTTCTATTCCGACCCTTCCATTCCACCTATGGCGTTTCTCGCAGATTAACACTATGGCATCGGACCCCTGGAATGCAGATCTAGCACTTCTCGGCCCATGTAACGTAAACCCGTGCTGTGTAACCGCAATACTGCTCCGCCGGAGAAGCGATGTGTTCATTTCACTTGGATTATTGGCGAGTCCATGGCCGCGATATCAATGTGGTGAAGTGGTCACGGTCATGGATGGAACCTGAGGGTGTTTGATTCGATTTTTTGTACCCCTGTCACTCTACCTCTAACCTCTTGGACAGCAATGAAATCAAGAAGACATCCGCGCCGATGACGTGGACAATGATGACATGATGACAGGTCACGAATATAGGACCTTCTCAGACGTCGTCACGACTGAGTCCTACAGGTGCACTCCCACTTTGATCAAGGTGTAAAAAAAAAGTTATTCCGGCCTCGCACGCATCAGCCAGAATGACCCCGCTTAAGAATCCATAGCATGACCACCCTTCCTACTCAGAAAAGGGAAGCGCAGTGGGCCAAGGGCTCTTCTGTGACCATCTACCAGGGAGTGTGTTGTGCATTCGCGTAGTCCGCACTGGGACTATAATGCCAAGGGGAATACTTCGATGACGAAGTCGCCCGAGGTGAGGGGAAATGTATCTGGCACTTGTTGAAGATGCCACTTACGTGTCTGTCAGCATTTGTGAAAGGGTTTAACCAACTAACAAGAGAAGGGAGAAAAAAGGAATCCCGCAGAGACCTCCGAGTCAGCCACGCTGTACCGTGACGCGGCCCTTGCGCTTCTCCCCGCGGCCTTCTTCGGTCCTGGCCGCTACCCGAACCCGGACAGCAACTCGAGCCCCTGGACTTGGAGACGGGGTTCCAGTCACACCGTAAAATTGATAGTCATTCCCACCTGAGGACTGTGGAGAGATGGATGAAGGGATTCGGACCCATGACCTTACTGTAATCGATGCGGCCATCGAAATCTGGTCATATTCATATCCCAACGATTTATCTTGACGCCAGCAAGCATTCATACCTTCATCCACATGCATCCGGTGATTGCGAAAAGTAAACCTGTGCGACTTTATCGGGTATGTTAGATAAGGGCACTAAGGTCGATCATTCAACTAGTGCGATTACGTGTGGTGGCGCTGAAGGATGTATTACAATACATCATGATAAAGTTCTTTGTTCAGTGAGGTTGACAGGGACTAAGTGTGGCTGAGGACCTTTACAGAAGCTAACTTACCAAAGCCTATATGACCCTGGATTTGAGTTCGATTTGTGAGTCATGGGGACATGTCATAGCAAAGTGCGTTCCGCCACGTGAATAAACCGGAGGAGTTGGAAAGCATTCCCATTCTCAAACACGTTCTATAATTAAGCTCAGATCTTGCTAAGTACAAGAAGGCCATAAAGTCAACTTGAAGCACCCCACGGGGGAGGACCTGATGCCCAATCAGTTGTATAGAACCTAATAGAGGTCCAGCAGTACGCACTGGTCTCTAGTCCGAGTCCACCCGGCTGTCTGAACTGGATTACCTCACAAGCAAAATTCCAGCCGTATACGTCGGCTCTTCTTACCCCATATCTCAAGGTGGCTTTCCTCTTAATGCAAAGCGTCGCGCGCCGGAGCGCTGTCGGGAAGTTGCTATTTACGTCCCAGCAATTGAAAGGATAGATATGAAAACTCGTGATGAGTTATCATTGGTAGTCATCCCGGGTCTTTCCTCGGAGGTGAACAACGATGTGGCAGTGTCAAACCTTCTTGTCATGAGGCTAAGGCCGATGCTCACGAGGGTTCATGGAAAAAATCGCCTTCTGTGCACTTCGTTTTGCGACGAAGCGCTGGTACGACAGGAGATAGGATAATGATTTACGGTTTCGGTTATCGCATCATCATTCGGACCTATGGTATACAAAATGAAACCATGTGCTCACTATTATTGTAAATCGCCGAGGAATTTCGCGTCCCGTGTCGGGCACGCTCCCAACTGTCTTCTTCAGAAGATTCATCACTTTTTCATTACGAATGTTAGAGGCGCAGCGGTACAGTCTGCGCAGATCGAGATTAATATGTCCACGTTCGTCAGGTCAAGGGCTGAAGTTTTCTCTGCCCCGGTTTCGAATCCTTCATACGATGAGCGTTTGGTCGAAAAAAGGATGGTGCAATATCAGGAAACAAGGGACTTGCCTACTCACAACAAGGCCTCCGGCCCCTCCCACCCCGCCCTGACCCCCTTGAATGATTCCGGCCTTGGCCGCGCTCCCTTTTTTCTAGCCTCCTCTTATTATACTCCTTCTTTCCCCCCTTCCACTTACCTTGTTTCCTTACTCGTGTCTCCGATTGGTTAGTACCGTGTACAGAGTAACTTAGTCTTGTCGCAATATACGCGGGGACTCTAAACCCCAATTCCAAAAAAAAAAAAAAAAAAAAGGGACTTGCCTACGAGGCTTGAGGCTCGGGATAGGTTCGGATAGCTCCGAGCGGGTAGGCCGCTTAGGCAAGCCCTACAGTATTTCCTGTCTCACTTTTAGCTCAAAAGGGCACTTGTACCCCCTAGTCTTGTTACTCCTGTGAGTGCGCCTTGCTGGTAGTCAATTGTCATTGGAGCTTGAATCAGAGCCAATCACTTGCAAGGCTTCGGTGTGGACGTATCTATGATCACGAGTTGAGTTTAATTTTCTGGGAAAGTATTCACGGCTGAAGGGACCAACCAGCTTCTCAGGTTGTACATGTACTGTACACGTACAACTTCCTAACTTTCATGTGCTCTGTGTCGTAGGGCATCAGAAGTTTCCGAGTCGGTGGATCATGATGCCGATGCCCCAAGAGAGTTGCCAAAACGAGCAAGAGGTATCCGCCGGGTTACAAGTTACGTGTAGGGACTGCCTGTCCTGTCAACCTCACTTTATATTCTCTACTCGACAAACGGCTACAGTACTAGAGAATCGCCAATGCGCTGGCAGGCCTAGTAAGCAGCTATAAATTCTTCCGTTTGGTTTCTGACTCTCAGTAACATCATGACCCCCCCTCCAATGTCTCCCAGAAGATCTGAAAATACCGTCGACGAAGAGACCCCTCTCCTCCGTAGTGGAGATCCACCAATGAGAGAAACACCCCTGCCTTCGACGCAAATATTGGTTCTCCTCTTGTTGCAACTCGCTGAACCCATCACCTGCCTTTCAATCAATCCCTACATCAACCAGGTATGCTTCTCTGCCGAAATCGTCGGCGTCGGCGCCCTAACATTTGCTCAAGCTTGTGAGTGAACTTCCGGTCGTCGGCGGCGATGAGCGCAAGGTAGGATACTATGCTGGAATTCTAGTATGTCCCGTTCCTTTCCTCCAGCCGGGCACCCACTGAACAATTCAATAGGTTTCCCTATATTTCGCCGCTGAGGCGGTCACAATACTTCAATGGAGCCGTCTTTCCGACCACATTGGGCGCAAACCTGTACTGCTATCCGGTCTTCTAGGTACAATCGTTTCGATCATCATGTTCGGCCTTTGCCGCTCATTCTCAGCGCTTATCTTTTGGTATGTCAAGGTGCTGAATTCTAGGGACGATTTCATCTGACTTACTTTATTATTACGTAGTCGTTGCTTGCATGGCATGCTGAACGGAAATATCGGCGTGATGAAAAGTATGCTGGCGGAGCTTACAGACGAAACTAATATGGCCCGCGGATTCTCGTTGATCCCAGTCATCTGGGCTGTCGGCGGTACCATAGGGTATGGGACATTGCTTACCACTACCCCATTGGCTAACGGATTCGATTCCCCCAGGCCCTTTATAGGTGGAGTTTTAGCACGGCCCCAAGATCGTTGGCCAAACGTCTTCTCGCACCCCTTCTGGGCCGAATTCCCGTACTTCCTGCCGTGTCTCGCATGTGCCGCCTATGCCCTCTTTTCGTTTGTCATGGCTGCAGTCTTCTTGAAAGAGGTTGGTTGTCATCCCCAAATCAGCGCTGTACAGCTGTACTTACACGTCATCCAGACAGTGGACTACAGACCTTTAACAACCAAGTTCGACCCCATAGAGGTTAATTCGGGTATACCTCGGGGAGGGACATGTGAAATTCTAGAGGGATCACTGAAGGATGAAGAGGAGAAGCCCCTACCGCTCAGCTCCCTGTTCACAAGACCAGTATTGACATCCGTTGCGAATTACGGCATGATTGGGCTCCTCGAAATGGCGGTCACGACCCTTCTCCCGCTCATTTGGTCGACATCGGTCGAGTTCGGCGGACTCGGCATGAGTCCCGTATCTATTGGTCTGTGGATGGCCGGATATGGGACCCTGAATGGAATTCTTCAATATGTCGCCTTCCCGCGCATCGTTGGACGTTTCGGCCCGCGTCGTATCTTCATCACAAGTATCATCGCATTCGTCCCAATCTATCTCATGTTCCCCTTCGAGAACTTGACGCTACGCTCCGGTAGCGGCGCATGCACATTATGGGTGCTTATCATGCTGCAGCTCGGGTCAATATCCATCTCCGACATGGGCTTCAGTACGTGTTCGCCAATTCACTATCTATGAACCATACTGAAGAGCGTTGTAACTCATAAGGTTCAGTATTCATGTACGTATGCTCTGCTGCGCCCAACAGGCGATCTCTTGGTGCGACGAATGGTCTCGCGCAGACGGTGGTCTCGATTCAAAGAACTGTGGCACCTGCTGCTGCTGCGTCACTTTTCGCCTTCTCAGTCCAAAACGACATCTTAGGTGGATACTTCACGTATGTCGTACTGCTCGCCGCTGTGTGTGGTAGCATGTTCTTTGCCGTACAGCTTCCAAAGACCACATGGAAATAGGTGAAAGGTGGATCGAATAAAAAGATAGATCGCAATGTATTTCAACCTTGAATTACCTCAGTCGAGCTGTACAATTGAATGCAAAAAAAATTGAACAATCTCCTATACTCGTATCTCGGATCTCCAATGAGTTGTGCTGGCGCCCATCTCCTTCGACTCCGCTGAGGCCACAGACTCCGCGGGAACGTCTCATGACGAAACAGAAGAACCTACACACCCACCCGATTTGTCAACAGAATCGACTTCAATGCCAACTCACCAGCACCATTGGTAGTCCGCGGCACCTCAACGCAGGGCTTGCTCCCTAACCCTATAACCTTACTTGTAACCTGATGATGCTGTATGACCGTGATGTAGTGGTAGCACAGGGCCAGCAATCCGCTGATAGATATCGGGTTCCGAGTCCTCAGTGCTGCGTTCAGGTGGTGCCGAGCTCTATCCATCGCCCTATATTACTACTACTTGGACAGACCTCGCATAGAAATTGAAGTTATGAGCTGGGCCATCTAGACAAGACGAGGTATGTATCAAAAAGCTAATGTGATCTCCAAATCCAAATCAAGATCACTCGTATCCGGCACTGACACTATCTGCGATGGTCAGTAGGAGCGCAAGAACTACGGTGAGAAGTTGTTTGGATCGCTAGATCCGTCCATGTCGACGTTTGCGGATACTGCACGAGCGTGTCAGTACAAACTTATTCTAGGACAAATCGCCCAGGGCCCGGTATCCCAGAGAACAGCATGGTCGAAGGAAGGGGGATGGGGAAGCTCAAGCTTTGGGGTTGACTCGGATGATGCATCGATGACGCTTGGACTCAGGAGTGATGCACAAGCCGCTTCGTCACGAATCTGTTTAAGGATGGTAAGTATAAATAGGTGGTCTATGGTGCGTGGAGAGGCAGTGACGTGGCAAAGGCCGCCATCGACGCGGCGTTCAAGTTCAACGTGTCAAGTTTCTGGTGCTGTTGTCACACCGTCACACATCATCATCACAGGGCTCTCGCATGTCGTGCAATCGGGTCTGCCCTGCCAAAACTGAAATGATTGACAAAAGTAAATTGCGTTGGCAGGAGAGCTGCGTTATAAGTCACCAAGCTACAGCACCACTCATTCAGTTCCAAGGATCAGGTCAGGCTTAAGGACTCACATGCGTGCTCATGCACTGAGCAGAAGAGTCCTCGAAGCTTTTGATGGACAATTTCTACTTTGTAAAGATCACATAAACCTTTACGCTCCGAACTCCTCGGAGTTTTCGTTCTTCTCCGGGCTTTGAGTCTGCTTTCAACCGGGTCCTCTCTGGGACCTACATGTGCATTCATCGCCCTTTGCCATCTCAACCACGACGAGCAGGTTGCTCGACGGTGCCGACAGATCGGGGAGAGGTTGGTCACAGCCATTGGCCTGGGGAAAATTGACGACGAGACAGGTCGTCGTTTTGTCCGATGAACGAAGGTCCCAAAAGCAAGATCGATCAATTTTAACGATCATTACAAAATGTCGGAAACTCCTAAACGGGCGAGTCGGGATCCGTGTAGGAAGAGGAATCACGTGAACGTTTGATGGTCCGCACTAAACCTTGCAAGCAAGGTCATACTAGTACTGTAACAAGGGTGTGTTCCAAAAGTCGTTCTCTGATCCGCGATATGTGTGGTCTCTGCTTTCAGCATCTCACACATGATGGATACATAACCAAGCTTCATTTGAGAGGGCTGTTCAAGACTACAATTTTGAAGGAACTACAGTATTGGAAGAGCGCTCATTTCGACGATGGTTGCCCGGCTGCACAAGTCTTCGCGTTATCCATCAGTCTCCGTCGCTGGCTGGCCTAGGCCCCTGAGTGGCGATATTGAAGACAATTGTTCTGGGTGATCTCCTACGTAACAATTTTCTGTCCACCGAACCGTTTTTGACTCGTTTAGCATAATGCCTGTCCCACTTCAGTTGTTATTAGGGGTTGTGACGAGATCGAATCGCTCATGTTGGCCCAAATAAAGCAATCATACGCCGCCCTGCTTCGATTTATTGCTATCTATGCTGCGCCGCAATTCTGGTGTCCACCACACGCTGCGCCGCTGCACCGTCGTATAAACCAAACCCGTCCTAGTACCTTCACCTTTCATTCCCCATGGATTCTAAAGTCCTCTCAGAGTATTCACCGTCGCCTGGGGATACGGCTTCCAAGTCACTTGGTGAGCACTATTTACAGAACTTCCTTACTTCGTCAATCTCATCGAGACAATAACTACCTGCTGTGCATCACACTGGCAGACGAGAAAACGGACATGCAAACCCGTGGCGACAGTACGTAGCTTTTCTCAGTGTTGGAAGGTTTCACTGACCTTCTCCTGATAACCGAAATATGCACAGATTCGCATTCAGCTGGATTTAGCACCAACGAGTATACGGTCAGGCCAGACCTGTCTCGAAGTGATCCAGGTATCTCTGCTCTAAGAAAATTGGGGGAGACAGCACCTAATACAGCATTACCAAGCCTCTACATCCACCCCAATAGTCGACATGGCCGAAAAGGTCAAAGGGATGTACCGTCTCCTTGACCTGATCAATGAGTCCGGGAGCAACGGATACGGTAAGAATTTATTATCAAACCTAGTGCATGCTCGCCTAATCTGACACATAGTTGATAAGGTCATCATTGACCAAGAATCTCTCCGACGTTTCATCAATGCTATGTATCCTGGAGCATACGCATCTATTACCAGGGTAGATTTTAAAACATTGGACCAACTCATGTTAAGGCCCCTAGGCGTGTACGGATCCAAAGATGAGATAGTACGCCTTCTGCAATCTATTGGTGCCGTCGACGAGGACGTGTGAGTGACTTCGCCACTTGGTGCCTCATGTTCTAAAGTCGACATTTAGGGCACACTCATTACTCTTGCGGGCTAATGATCCCCAACTATCTCTTTCATCTGGTTTGTACATCGTAAGGGCAAGTATGGAAGTTCCTGCCGACGAACGTCAATACGTCATATACTGGCCCGAAGATTCGACCTGGAGTGATTCAGCCATTTCTTCCGTTCGCAAGAACAGAGTCACGTTCATGCGGTGAGCAACGTCTGGCTCTCCATTTCTCTTCACTTTGTCACACTTTCGGAATAGGTATCTTACGAAGATATGTGACCAAGTCGTGGCACTCTTATCCCCGGAGCATTCCGCCTCCATAGTTTGGAACGAGGAGGACAGCGATACAGAATCTGTCGACTTAGATGCTGAGGATACTGACAGACTGTTCACATTCGAGGTTGCAAAGAGGAACGAACAGGAAAAGAGCGCGATCGCACGCCCCGGTTTTCAGGTGCCCCTGCTCCGTTCCTGATATTGCTCCATATCTGATCAACAAAAGATGCATTCGCCATACATCTTACATTCTGAGACACAACCTGACTGTCCTGTTAATCCCGCAATCCCCGGACCTCACCTTTTACCCGGGGAAACCACGCAAGGCTTTTTCACGGTTACCTATCACCCTCCTAGCATAAAATCTGAACATTTCGAACAAGAAATATTCAATAGGATGTCCCTAAAGCAGCTGATGTAGGTGGACTAGAAGCCTTGCGGAATACAGAATTCACGCTCCAGCAGGAAGGATAACAGCTTGATTTTGTCTGCGAATCTCGATGAGAACGCTGTCCAGACCTTGGTTGACATCGCCTCAGATCTCTTTCCAAAAGTTTGCGAGGACTGGAGTGCTGCGAAACTCGATATCCCTCGTGATTGTAATAGGGAATTAACGAAAAAACAAGATAGTGCTTTTCAGGAACTGGCGAACGGGGAGGATGCGGTGCGGTGCATCCTTCATGAAGCCGTTGTTGGAGAAGTTATGTCTTCCTTTCCGTATGTTCATCGGACGGTCCTTCGAGTGTTTGCATGCTAATGTCCTTCAAAGATCACTGGAACGTGTACGTCTCACGTCACGTGCACAGGGCAATAATGACGCTAATGTGGCTTCAAGTAAGCGCATTTTGTGGGCCTTTCATTTGGCTTACCGTTCTGGCTAGGCTCGATACGGATTTCTGATCTTGAGGCTCGCTATCCTAATTTTCCAACCATCTATAAGACTCATATTCACAATGCGAAGTTTGACAAGGTATTACGGCGTGACTCGCATTTTGAGTCTTGGAAGCTGCGGCTGGTCTCTGTGCGACATCTGGATGAAATTCAAGCCTTACAACCCCAAAAGCGCGCCGAGCTTACACAATCTCTTCTCAAGGGTGACTTTGATCAGGCTGAACTGACACTTCTGCCGCAGGATACGAAGTGGTCTTTCGGCGAATTCATTCGAGTCGTTCGTACTATGTTTTCCCCATCTCGTCGCCCGTCTACTAGTAGCGCTATGGAATCGTTGAAAGGGAAAATGAAGATTCTTTCGTCCAGGGTTTCCGACTCACAATTCCTCTGCGATATGAAAAGCATAGAAAACCATGACCTACAGCCCATGATTCAAGAAGTCGAGGAGATTGCGCACACTCGCCTCGCGTCTTTGATCGACGAGACTGCGCAGTCGATGACGTGTGCTGTTTCGGAAATGCAAAGGGAAGATTGCCGGATCTCGATACAGCGTGACTTAAAGAGAGAAGAAAGGAGGTTATTAGACGACGCCCTCACGAGATTCATAAAACAAATCAACACACAATCGGCTGGACAACGAGAATCGTGAGTTTACAATCTCGTAGACGTTATCGTTAAACATGATCTCGCCCAGTGCGGTATACCTCGAGTACATCACTACGCAGTCAGCCATGGGGCGACATCCGTGAGTTAAATGACCTTGTAGGGGTCGATGCTGATCTTTCTCAGCGTGACGTACTCTGGGCGCAATAATACCAGTACTCGTTACGCTTCTCACTACGGGGCCCCTTCCCGCGACGCTCATGGTCCGTCTCGCCTGTAGTCCATACCCTTTCGTTAGTTGATATACCTCATGATTAGAATACTGGGTCACCGGTCGCCGAGAAGTCCCCCAAGATCCCAATCTCGAGATTCGAGTTTACCCCATGGACTTGACCAATGATGACAGGCATAACATGCAGCTCGAACCCAAGTACATACCAAATCCTACTGTGAATGACCGACTTGTTTCCACTTTTCATGTACCAGTCGACATGAATATCGCGTACGAGCCTGACCTCGTGACATCACCTGCGCCACACCTTACGGTCTTTCCTTAGCTTTTTTCAGCTGCTTGAGAACGAGAAGTTCCTCCTTATTCTGGTCGACCGGAAAAGATTCTTCATCTATCTCGAGCGTCTACCAGCTATGATACTGGGCAGCAAGCCAATCAAGAGTCTCAACCGTGAGACGATTGGACGAGATATTCTGTTCGCTTTCGACGAGGCGAAGCGAGCTTTAGTCGCGTGCGCTTCAGTGAAGGTACTCCAACGTCGGCTGGTGGAATCAGTGCTGATGTGCTTTTTCTAATCAGTTACAACTTCACCTATTCATCTTCGATGAGACTTTCAAAAGCCTTTACAGTCAGGGTAGCGCTATTAATCTTGCCCCATGGTATAGTCAAGCAGGGGTCTCTATTCTTCACGCCGCCTTCGTATGTGGAAATGAGGAGATTGTGGTGGTGGACTCCAATTCCCAGGCACGGATCTTTTCTTTCATCACCTTACAATTCAGGTGTGATTTTTTCTGCGTTCTACGATCAGAATAGTGCATTTACCGACGGTCCGAAGACCGAGTTATCTCCAACTGTCATCCCCCCCGAGCGCTGTATTCTCGTCTCCAGATGGATCCAGCCTTATAATCCTTCACACTCGAGATTCTCCGCCTTCACTCACAGCATATCATTGGGAGACGTTTCGCTCTACTGACGGGATACCCCTTGATGTTCCGGATTTCCCCCTTCAGAACGCCATCTTGACATCTATTAACCGAAGGCGCATATTTCTTGTTGGCCTAGATAGCGATGCCGGATCCATTCGGTCCATCGCTATTGATGTCACGAAAAAAACCACTGAATTCGTGTTCAAGAAGAAAGGTGGCAGAAACGTCTCAGATAAAGGAGAGCAGCATAGTTTGCACAACAGTTTGCTTGATTGCCACGCCGAAGTATGGACCAGTTACCCGGTCCTCGCCGCTGTGAAGCGCCGTACTGTTACATCTTTGAGCGAGCGGCAGCAAAAGAGCTTAACATTCGTTACCGAAGATAACTCACGACCTTTCAAGTCTTACTTCTCCGGCCTCATCCAGACATTCGAAAGGACAACAAGAAAGCCCACAGGCGATGAACTGCGCAGCATCAAGATCTCCGCGGCACCATTCGGATTATTTATTCTGCAGTCGGACTGGAATGTATCCCGGTATCGTGTTGGGGAATGGCTCGTCGACCTTCTCTGCCTCATACCGATCCATATTGCCGTTTGTCGTGAAAACCGATTTGTCCCCTTGGCTGATGGAGTTCTCTCCTCGGATATGGAAAGGTCTTTACTCGGCGCGGACGTGAACAAGATAGTAGACAAACTATCTTTCGGTTGGTATGAGTCAATTTTCCAATCCTATTTGGCAATAAAGGTGGGGTCTAATTGACTTTCCGTGCTGTATACCTGATCGACGACATTATACGCAGCCAGTCAAGGTTGTATCATCTATGGGCCAACAATCCGTGGGCAAGAGTTTTTCGTTGAATCATCTTCTGGATACGTCATTTGCCGGGAGTGCCATGCGGACAACAGGTACAGTCGCCGTCCCTCTCAAACGGGCCCAGGACTGAGCATAGATTTCTAGAGGGTGTATGGATGTCTGTCACCCCTACGGACGATGCCTTGATCGTGGCACTCGATTTTGAAGGTCAGTTCGAGTGGCAGCAATCTTATCACGAGCCGTCTACCGACGTTATCACAGGCGTGGACAGCGTTGAACGGTCTCTTCAAGAGGACACACTCCTCGTCTTATTCAATACCGCAATATCAAATCTAGTATGTTGACGCCCTTGTGACCACACTGCGTCTGATAGTCAATAGGTTCTCTTCCGCAACAATTTCGCATTTGGCCGAGATATCAGTGGGCTCTTCCAATCATTCCAGTCCAGTACATCGGTCTTGGACCCAGCAGTGAATCCCTCTCTGTTCCAATCCACGCTTGTTATCATCGTCAAGGTGAATACCCAGTGACCATCACCGTACGTTAGATGAATTTGTCCCTAGGATGTTGTGGACTCTGACAAAATGGAAATAACTCGCGAGTAAGGTTCCCATAGCTGGCCAGTACCATGTGTCCTTCTGAGCGGTTTACAGGTTTTCTCTCAAGTTCCAAAGGATCGTGGAGCAAGAACAGGATGCGAACTTCATCTCTCGCCTTCATGGTGGAAAATTAGATATCATACCATGGCCTGTGATTGAATCAAAGGAGTTCTACAAATCGTTCTCCACACTCAAGAAGCGGCTAGATCAACAGAAGATTTCGCACCCTACTGCAGGCGAATTCCTCCATACCATCAAGACGCTTATGGCAAAGTTGAAGGCACGCCTCGATTTCATATTACCGACACTGTGATTGACACCTGCTGCAGACCAATGACTGGAGAGCTCTCTCTCGTTTGTCATTTCATATCTCTTTCTACTCCGAGTCGTGTTCATTCTCTTTGACCTCGAACAGAGACCATGACCGAACATCGTGCCAAGACGCTGTTTGCGCTCCTCCCATTTGCATTGGCCACAGGATATTCTGAGATAGAATCTGATCTCGAACCCTTAAAGGTATTCAGTTATATTACGATTCATGAAGTGAATACCTGACTGGACTCTCAGAACTTTGATACCGACTTGATCATAGAATGCGGTGATTCTGCAGCGCGCTTTGCTATCTCCGACCGTGAACAATTCCGCCAGCTGACCTTGAGATGCATCTCACAACTCTACGGGGGTCCTGGAACGAAAGCTCAGTGCGGCAATCCATCCCTGACGTGGATTGGACGTCGAGTCTCACAGCATACATTGACGGCTTGGTTGACTCGCGTGTCAATCATGTCCGGCTATGGTTAGATTCCAATTTGGAGCGGTTCCAAGTTGGTCATGCAGCCATTGAGGACTTACGTAGAAATTCGATAGCATGGTTATTGAGATGAGAACGAATGTCCAACTTTGTAGGGCCCAATGCGCAACTTGTCATCTCCTCTGCGTTCGTAGTCGCTTACATCAGGATGACCACGACTGCTATACAACTCATAATTGCGTACATCACTGTGGGTTTTGTGAAGATGATCCCAAGGCATGCGGTACACCGTACGTTCCCCAGCCCTGACGATAGCTCTTAGCTGATCAGATGACAGCGCTGGCCACCCTGGAAGGCACATGTACGTGAAGGTGGCCTGATAATGCGATTTTTTCTCATCCGGGTCAACCAGCTGTGTCGTGAACATTCATTTGTGTGGTGAACCTTGCAAAATGTTGGGAAAGCAAGGCTGCTTAGAAGATTGCACAAAAGTGAGCTGATCTGGACCACTTCGAATCACAGGCGCTTACGTATCTTGAGATTTCCGGACACGCGGAAGACGAGCACAGATGCTCGGCACCGGTACACATGTGTGGGGAGGTATGACGTATCTTTCCGCAGTGAAGTGTGCCTCATTTACACGCGCAATACTGCTAGCCATGCGCTCTCAAAGGGATGAATCTACAAAATGGGAGGACATATTCTTGTCCAGAGGGCTGTTGTATTTTAAGACATGTCCACTTCCAAAAAAAAATTTCTGTTCTGATTAAAACTGGGATCATCTCAGCGACCAAGAACACAAGACGCATTTTTGCGACACCAGGCTGTGCCCGGCGACGTGTGAGCTTTGTAAACGGCTTTGCGTCCGACCACACCTTCATGGGCTCACTCCGGGCATGCATCACTTGTGCGGGTCTGTATTTTCCGTAGATTTAAGGGGTATAAAAACTGAAGAGTTCGGCGGTTAGCGAGGCACATCCATGTCCCGCATTTTGCGAGGCACCGGGTATATGCCAAATTGATACTGCACCACACTCCATTGAAGCGACCTTCACTGGGAGACACGAGATATTTCAATATACCAAGGTGAATCCGATGCTAATATCCGTAACTCAATTCTGATCTGGTCTCAGTATACACAAGGTCCGATCTGCATCAGATATCTGGGCCCGGGCTGACATGAAACCAGTCTCCAAACGGCTGCAGTGCGTCAAGACTATTGAACCTGACCAAATGTTGCACACAGGTGCCCACGTCCATAGCAAGGAAGAGCAGCCATTTCACTTCTGCAATACTCGGTATGTTATCTCGCGGCATACCTTATAATATGTGAAAGAGAACGTTGCTAGTTGCGATAATTGTGGCTACTTTTGCACTTTGCCTCTCGGTAAAGAACCACTTCATGAACAGTTTGCTCACCTACTTACGCATTGCGGCCCTCTCAAGGCCATACTCAGCAGGAACACGAGACCAGTCATGGTTCCATGACGCAGACCCGCTGGGCTGTCAACGATCCCGAGGATAGAGATGTCGAGTTAGGAGGTCGTAAATTCTCGTCTAATGACGACGGAGCGCCTATGATGTGCAACCTCGTCTGTTCATCCATGGGGAGACATGTCCACATTGATTACTGCCGCGCTGAAGAGAGTACACCTTGCGGAGGGGCTGAAATCCAACATATCAGCACACAGATGATTCCCAACCCAGAAAAACCTAAAGATGCGATTACTCACAGCCTCCACTGGGATAGAACGGGTTTGTCGGGCGTCTCCTTTCTCTGAGTACACTTCAGACTCAAAAGTTCATCCGTAGGCTTCAAAGGTCATAAGCACCTAAGTTTTCATGTCGAAATCCGTACTGAGATATGCAATCAGACCCATATACTCGTGATGAACAGGCCAACTTCATGAAATGGTACGTCATCTCACCCGGACACCATCAAACTACTAACCCTATATTTTAGTGACGCGCTGTGCTCAGGTAGGTCACAGCGTCGATCGATTGCTCATTTCAGAACTTTCATTGCATAAATACAGGCCCCGAACATTCTGTGTCGGCAACTACAGAGCAACCGTCGTACTGCTCGTTGCCCATGTTCCATCCCCCGAAAGACATCAATGATCCTGTTACTAATCCTGGTTATATATCTGGTGACGGGCATTTGTTTGAGTGCAAAAATCCGATGGTGATACAGCAAGCATTCCATGTGTAAGACGGTACACTGTAACTCAATTGTTGAAAATGTTAACATCGCAGGCTTCTGCTGTAGGATATTCGTTATAGACAGGTTAAGTTTCTTCCAGTCGATAGGCCCCTTTTCTCATACTTGAACTTTAGATCTACTTCCATGTCTTCGAGGGACCGACGTCCCTTACCCGATACACCCGCAGCTGACAGAATTCGGTCACGTACGGATAATAGGCTTGGCGCAGTCTATTCGGCTTTATATGGCTTCTGGTCCTCCCGCCATGCTGTCCTCACGGCGGGTCAACGTACAGCTGGTGCCCGTCGTGATGCTTATAGCGTTATCCTGTTTAACGAAGAAACCCAAAATGTGCTTGTCAATGACTTTACGAGCACGCCGGACGAACTGCTGGACGCTGTGCTGGATGAATCAACTTGCGGTGGTACCAACTTTTCAGAAGCTCTTCGAGCTGCTCATGAAGTCATGTTACAAAATTGGAACACGGAAAGGCTCGTATTCTAATGTGTGATTCCCACATGCCTTGTTCATCTCTAATGGTCCACGTCACCCAGGACGCCAATCATGATTTTCCTGTCTGACGGGGAGTGTGGAGTGTTAGATGAGGCAATCCAAGACATTTGTCGCTCCGCTGTTCAACGGGGGTGGGTTAGCATTGACCCTATGTCCACTGACCGCTCACAACTCGAGTAGGAAGCCTCTTTCTTTTCAGGCAATTTTCTTTGGCCAAGATGTCAGGGCTCCCACCCTCCGCAGGATGGCGCAGCTTGCGCTCGATATACAGAATAGTGCCCCTGATGATCCTACGTTCCCTGCAACGGCGAGGATGCCTTCCTCCTTCACTACCGCCCTCGACACGGTGAGTACTCGTGTCACCAACACGCACTTCGAAATTTCTGACAACAATGATCTAGGTGCGACTTGCAGAGACATTCCTAGGATTTGCAGATTCGTTGAGAAAGCCAAGAGGGTCACTGATACGGTAAAGGTGGACGGTTGTCGCGCGTATATTGTTACATGTAAAATGTATTATCCGGGCCGAATTAGTGACTGTGACTGTATTGCCATCGACCGATGTCGACCTCAGATAAAAAACATATTTCTCCATGGATCCCTCTTTCCATGGTGAGCAAGTCCACTTTGTTTACAAATATCGTCCTATATTCTCCGCAAAATAGCTCGTTATTACCACTGCAGCACTCACTCTACCCCTCACCCTGCTTCGTCGACAACGTGTAGCCCCTTCAACAATCAGAAGCGCATCTTCTCACCCAACTCCCCCTCCACCTATCAGACGAATTTCTTCCTCCTCGACAGGGCCGTTGCCTCATGTTTTATCATCATAAGTGCCGACGTCAACCGTGGCGACATCTCTTCCTCAAGGCGCGTCAGAGGCTTCCTTGTGTGCATCAAGAGAAGATAACTTCAATGGCGCTCTATACTCTCTCAAAGCATTCAGCATTGCCACGGCAATAGTTTTTGCCTGCGGTGCTGCTAGTGTGTGGAGCGTGAAAACATATCTCGGTGTCAAGGACTGCGTAACATGCCTCTCATTTCCTAAATGTCGCTGCCAACACTCGCGTATTTTGTTCCATCATCCCAGACACAGGAATTCGCATCCGCCATGCGCCTAACCCTCCTCACAAAGTGGCCGCTCCTCACCTCGAAAATCCATCGCGCGTCTGATTCGGCCCCTCTCCCTCCGTCAGTCTCGCTAACTACGACAACCCCCACCGCTCCCCCACCACATTTACCGCGACCGTCGACGGCGGTCCCCGACGTAGACGGGTGAATTGGGCTGCAGCTCAAGCCCGCCTCACGGAGGCGTATGAGCGCGGCGGAGTCGCCCAGTTCGCAGAGGCAGTTGCTGGAGAATTGGAAGCTGAAGCAGAGTCGGAGAGGCGCAAGCGGGGGGTTGGGGTCTCGATATCGACTGATTCCCTGGCGGAGGAAAGGAGTTGATTCTGCCACATTGTATGGGGTACTGTTGTCAAATCTTTCCTCATTCTGTGCCAGCGTAAGTGCAGTCAGAGGTTGCAGTGGGCCAGTACAGACTCGTACTTGTACGCGTGATGTCAGCTAGAGTTGTAGTCGAGCGTAGGATGGACTAGCACGCCCATCGTTCTCTCACGGCCATCGGCTGATCCTTTCAGGCGTATACCTGGGCCCCCCTCACCACTTGATTTATTTTTATTTTTTTGTCTGCATTTGTATACCGCAACATGTGACTATGACAAAGACGCGGACCCCGAACTACGGGATTGGTACAGGCGATGGTATGGAAGACAGGAGAGTAGCAGTAAAACTAGACGGAAGCGTGGCATTAGGAGGCGGGAAGGGGTCCCCTCACCACTTGAGCGTGGCCCTATATCAACTTACTGCCTTCCTCGCTCAAATGTCCAGAAACCAGACATGTCCTCTGAAAATCAAAGCAAGCCATATACTTCCTGTTACGAGCATTCGCCACTGGACTCCGAGTTTCTGGTCATGATATTCCTTTATGATAGCCCAAGAGGCGGGAGGGCCGGAACAGTGGGCATCTCCATTCCGTCGATATAAGTACATGAGGACCAGTATCCGATGCTGAGGCCTCATTCACGGACTGTGACATAACACCGGACAGTGATTGGGTACTGGGCCCTGTGATTGACTAGGGGTACAAAAAATGGTCATTACAACAGGGGCAACCAGCGTACAGGAGCGTGATTAAGTGAACCATTTTTCCCGGAAATGATCCGAACCAATGCCAAATGTTGAATCTGCAAGGTAACAACTGAAAGTGGACAGAAATCATGCTAAACGTTTTTGAAATTGTTTCGGAGGCAGGAGATCACCCAGAACAACTGCCATCATGATCGTCACTGCACTGAGGGGCCTCACTGGCAGGGCTGGAAACGCAAAGACTTGGTCAGCCGGGCACCATCGTCGAAATGAGCGCCTCGCACAGTGCTCTTCCCAATACTTTACTTCGTTCAAAACTGCTCTGGTTATGTACCCATCAAGCAGAGACTACACATAAGTTACTGTATCGCAGAACCTTGCTTTGCAAAGCTCAGTGCGGAGTCTGCGGACCGTCAAATGTTCACGTGATTTCCCCGCGGGTCTTCCGCCCGTTCTTTCAGGAGTTTCGATGTCGACATCGTCGGCATTTTTAGTTATTAGGAGTACGAATCGGATCGCTCATGTTAGCCCAAATGAAGCATACGCCGCCCTGCTTCGATTTACTGTTATCTATGCCGCTCCGCAATCCTCTTGTTCCCACACGCTGCGCCGCTGCAACCATCGTATAAACCAAAGCCGTCCTAGTACCTTCACCCTTCGTTCCCCATGGATTATGAAATCCTGTCAGGGTATTCATCGCCGCCTGGGGATGCAGCTTCCAAGTCACTTGGTAAGTGTTATTTAAAGAACTTTCTTACTTCGTCAATCTCATCGAGTCGAGATAACCTGTGCATCACACCGGCAGAAGAGCAAATAGACATGGAAACCAGCAGCGACAGTACGTAGCTTTTCTATGTGTTGGAATATTTTACTGACCTTGTACCACTTCTCCTGAAAATTACAATATATACAGTTTCACATGTAGCTGCCAGTGGTCTTAACACCGACGAATATATAGTCAAGTCAGACCCATCTCGAAGAGATTTAGGTATATTGTGCTAAGCAATTCTGTGAGACTACAACTAATACACAATCCGCAACACTCACCACAATAGAAGACCTTGTTGAAAAAGTCAAAGGGATGTATCGTCTGCTCAACCTGATTACCGAATCCGGGAGCAATGGATACGGTTGAGGATGTCTTTTTCAAACCTAGGCCATCCCCGGCTAATCTAATAAATTATAGTTGATAAGGTCATCATCGACCAAGACTCTCTCCAACGGTTCATCAATGCTATGTCTCCTGGAGCATGTGCATCTATTACCAAGGTGGATTTTAAAACTCTTGATCGACTAATGATAAAGCCTCTCGGCGTGTATGGATCCAAAGATGAGATAGTACGCCTCCTGGGATCAATTGGTGCCATTGATGAGGACGTGTGAGTGACTTCGCGATTTGATTTCTCCTATTCTGAAGTTGGCATTTAGAGCTCGCTTATTGCTCTTGCGGGATAATGGTTCCCTGCCTTCCCTCTCATCCGGTTTGTACATCGTAAGGGCAACTACCAACGTTCCCACAGACGAACGTCAATATGTAATATACTGGCCCGAAGAATCGACCTGGGATGATTCAGCTCTCTCTTCCGTTCGCAAGAACAGGGTCACGTTCATGAGGCGAGCAATTATTGACTTTCCATTTCTTCTCACTTTGTTACACTTTCGAATAGGTATCTTACAAAAATATGTGACCAAGTTGTGGCTCTCTTATCCCCCGAGCAATCTGCGTCAATAGTTTGGAACGACGACAGCGACACGGAATCAGTCGACATGGACGCCAGAGACACTGACAGGCTGTTCACGTTTGAGGTCGCAAAGAGGAATGAACAGGAGGACAGTGCAATTGCACGCCCAGGTTTTCAGGTACCCTGCTCCGTCCCTTATAAAAGCCCATTGCTGATCGACGAAAGGTGCATTCATGCTACATCTCGCGTTCTGAGCCACCACCTGACTGCCTGGTCGATACCGCAACCCTCGGACCTCACATTCTACCAGGGGAGACCACGCAGGGTTTCTTCACGGCTACTTATCATTCCCCCGGTGTAAACTCCGAACGCTTCAGACAAAAGTTCAGTGAGATGTCCCTAAAGCAGTTGATGTAGGTAGACCAGAGGCTCTGCGGGACACAACTCATCCTCCTGCAGGAATAACGAAGCTCTGGTTTTGTCGGAAACTCTCGACGAGAACGCTGTGCAGACCTTGATTGACATTGCCATCTCAGATCTCTTTCCAATACAATGCAGGGAGTGGGCTGCTGCGAAACATGATATTCATGAAATGTGTAATCTGGAGTCGATGGTAAGACAAGATAGTGTTTTTCAAGAACTTTCGAGCGAGGAGGATGCTTTGCTGTGCGTTCTTCGTGAAGCCGTTGTCAGGGAAGTCGTGGCCCTCTTTCCGTATGTCCATCAAACGGTCCTTCGAGCCATTGCATATTAAGGTCCCTTGAAGATCATTGGAACGCGATCGTCTCTCTTCTCGTATGCGGGACAGTAGTTACGTTAAAGCTAGCCAGGAGGTTGCGAGTAAGCAGTTTTCTTTGTCCAGTCGTCATATGGCTCACCGTTGTGGCGAGGCTCGATACCGTTATCCGGTCTCGAGGCTCGATGTCCTGATTTTCCAATCATCTATGCAACACATATTCACGATTCCAAGTTCAACAATGTATTAAGGCGTGACTCACAGTTTAGGTCTCTTAAGCTGCGTCTGATCTCCGTGTACCATCTGGATAAGCAGCATCAAGACCTACAGCCCAACAAACGCACAGAGCTCACCCAATCTCTCCTCGAGGGTGACTTTGATCAGGCTCAGCTGATAATTAAGACGAAATGGTCCATTACCGGAATCAGTCGGACAGTTGGCGCCTTCTTTTCCCCGGCTAATCGCCCGTCTGGCGTTGGTGAATCGCTGAAAGGGCAAATGACGATTCTTTCGTCTGGCGTGTCCGACCCGCAATTCCTCTGTGATATAAAAAAAGTAAAAAACCCGAATCTACTGTCCATGATTCAGGAGGTCGAGGAGTTGGTGCATACTCTTCTCGCGTATTCAATCGACACAACATCGCAGTCTATGATGCATGCTGTTTTGGAAATGCAGAGGGAACAGCACCGGATCTTGATACAGCGCGAATTCGAGGGAGAGGAAAAGCGGTTGTTAAACTACGCTCTCGAGAGATTCATTCAACAAATAAACAACATGCAGCCAGCTAGGCAACGAGATTCGTGGGTTTACCAATCTCGTAAAGGTTATCGTATAAACTGATCTCGCCCCCGGGCCGCCCAGTGTTGTATACCTCGATTGCATCACTCCACTGGGTCGGAAACCGTGAGTTTAATGGTCCTGTAGGGGTCGGTGCTGATCTTGCTCAGCGTAACGTCCTCTGCCAGTGGGCACAATAATTCGGGAACATATTACTCTTCTCACTACGAAGTCGCTTCCCACCATGACCAAGGCACGTGTCTGCTGCCAGTGTTACTGGTCCGTGTCCCCCCTTACCTGACATGACTCATGATCAGAATACTTGGTTACCGGTCGTCGAGAAGTGTTCCAAGGCCCCAGGCTCGAGATCCGAGTTCACCTCATGGATTTAACCACCGATGACAGGCACAACATGCAGCTTGATGATCCCAAGTACATACCAAATCCAACCGTGAATGGTCGATTCCCTCCCGCTTTCTATGTGCCAGTCGGCATGAACATCGCGTACGAGTCTGACCTCGTAACACCACTCACGTCATCCCTTACGGTGCTTCTTTAGCTTTTATCAACTCCTCGAGAACGAGAAGTTCCTCCTTATTCTTGTCGACCGGGACAAATTCTTCATCTATCTTGCGCGTCTACCAGTCATGGATATGGCTATACAGAATGACAGGCCAATCAAGAAACTAGACCGTGAGAGGCTTGGACAAGATATTCTGTTTGCTTTTGATGAGAGAAAGCGAACTTTAGCTGTGTGCGCCTCAGTGAAGGTACCCCAACGTCGACTAATGGTGTCAGTGCTGATGTACCATTTCTAATCAGTTACAACTTTACGCATTCATCTTCGATGAGGCTTTCAAAATCCTCCAGGGGCAGGGCGTTATTAGTCTTGCTCCATGGTATAGCCAAGTGGGAGTCTCTATTCTTCAAGCCGCTTTCGTATGTGGGACCGAGGAAATCGTTCTGGTGGACTCCAACGCCCAGGCGCGGATATTTTCCTTCATCACCTTACAATTCAGGTGCGATTTTTGTTGCGCTTTACGAGCAGAATTATGCATTTACCAACGGCGCGAAGACCGGCTTCTCTCCAATTACCATACCATCCGAGCGCTATATACTCGTCTCCGGATGGGACCTGCCTCATAGTCCTTCACACTCGGGGATTCTCGCCTCTACTCACTGCATATCATTGGGAGACGTTTGGCTCTACAGGCGGGATCCCTCTAGATGTTCCGGATTTTCCTCTTCAGAACTTTATCTTGACATCTATGATTAGCCGAAGGCGAATCTTTCTTGTCGGCCTAGATAGCGATGCGGGATCCATTCGGTCGATCGCTATTGATATCACGAAGAAGGTCACTGAATTCATGTTCAAGAAGAAAGGTAGCAGAAACGTCTCAGATAAGGGAGGAAGACATAGCTTGCACAACAGTTTACTCGATTGTCATGCTGAAGTATGGACCCGTTACCCAGTCCTGGCCGCTGTGAAGCGCCGTACTGTTACATCTTTGAGCGAGCGGCAGCAAAAAAGCTTAACATTCGTTACTGAAGATAACTCACGGCCTTTCGACTCCTACTTCTCTGGTCTCATCCAGATGTTCGAAAGAACAACGAGAAAGCCCACAGGCGATGAATTGCGTCGCATCAGGGTTTCTGCAGCGCCATTCGGAGTACTTCTCGATGCAATGATCCTGCACTTGGACTGGAATGTATCCCGGTATCGTTTTGGGGAATGGCTTGTCGACCTTCTCTGCCTCATACCAATCCATATTGCTGTTTGTCGTGAAAACCGATTTGTCCCATTGGCTGATGGTGTTCTCTCCTCGGCCCTGGAAAGGTCTTTACTCGGCGCGGACGTGAATAAGATAGTAGACAGACTATCGTTCGGTTGGTACGAGTCAATTTTCCAATCCTATTTGGCATCAAAGGTGGGATCCCAGTTGACCCTCAGGCTCCGTGCTGTCACTGTATGCCTGATAATAATAATGCATAGCCGGTCAAGGTGGTATCGTCTATGGGTCAGCAATCCGTGGGGAAGAGTTTTTCGTTGAATCATCTCCTCGATACGTCATTCGCAGGGAGTGCCATGCGGACAACTGGTACAGCCGTCATCTCGATTGTTACACTGGGACTGAGCATAGATCTATAGAGGGTGTATGGATGTCGGTCGCTCCTACGGACGATGCCTTAATCGTGGCACTCGATTTTGAAGGTCCGTTAGACTAGCGGCAATTTTCTCACGAGTAACTTAGTCTATGGACAAAATCACAGGCGTTGACAGCGTCGAACGGTCTCTTCAAGAGGATACACTGCTCGTCTTATTCAACACCGCGATTTCAAATTTAGTATGCTGACGTCTTGTGGCGCCACTTCTGTCCCTAATAGTCAATAGGTCCTCTTTCGCAACAACTTCGCATTCGGCCGGGATATCAGTGGGCTCTTCCAATCATTCCAGTCCAGTACATCGGTTTTGGATCCAACAGCAAACCCCTCTCTGTTCCAATCCACTCTTGTTATCATCATCAAGGTGAGTATCCAGTAAACATCATCATCACAGTACGCTAGATGACATTGTCTCTAGGATGTCGTGGACTCCGACAAGATGGAAATAACTCGCGAGTAAGATTTCCGTAGTTTCCACGTGAATGTGCCTATGAATGTGGCGGACAGGTTTTCTCTCAAGTTTCAAAAAATTGTGGAGCAGGAACAGCATGCAAACTTCATCTCACGCCTCCACGGCGGGAAATTAGACATCATACCGTGGCCTGTGATCGAATCGAAAGAGTTCTACAAATTATTCTCCACACTCAAAAAGCGGCTAGATCTACAGAAAATTTCACACCCAACTGCGGGCGAATTCCTCCATACGATTAAGACGCTTATGGCAAAGTTGAAGGCACGCCTCTATTACTCAGGCTCACTGTCGATGCTGCAATTTGACATCTGTTTCAGGCCAATGACTGGAGAACACTTACTCGTTTGTCGTTTCATCCCCCTTTATACTCATGTTTAAATTCAAACAGAGACCATGACCGAACATCGTGCCAAGATGCTCTCCGCGCTGCTCCCAATTGCGTTGGCCACGGGGTATTCTGAGGTAGAACCTGATCTCGAAGCCTTGAAGGTATTACTTGATCATAATAAAGACCACGAAGTGAATACCTGACTGGACGTTTAGAACTTTGATACCGACTTGATCGTAGAATGCGATGATTCTGCAGCACGCTTCGCTATCTCCGAGCATGAACAAATACCACCAGCTGAAACCGAGATGCATCTAACTACTTTACGAGAGTCCTGGAACTCAAGCTTAGTGCGGCAATTCATCCCTGACTCTGATTGGATGTCAAGTCTCGCAGCATATATTTACGGTCTGGTTGACTCGCGCGTCAATCACGTCCGACTCTGGTTGGATTCCAATTTGGAGCGCTTTCAAGCTAGTCATGCAACCATTGAGGACTTACGTAGAAGATTCGATAACTTGGTCATTGAAATGAGAACGAACGTCCAACTGTGTAGTGCTCAATGCGCATCGTGTCACCTCCTCTGCGTTCGTCGTCGCTTACATCAAGGCGACCACAACTGCCAAACAACTCACAATTGTGTACATCACTGCGAGTTTTGTGAGGGTGATCACAGGGCATGCGGTACACCGTATGTCCCCGGCCCTGATGATAACTGTTAGCTGACGAAATGACAGCGCTGGACACCCTGGAGGGCACCTGTACGTAAAGGTGGCCTGATAATGCGATTTTCTCATCAGGATCAATTAGTTGTGTCGTGAATGCTCATCTGTGTGGAGAACCTTGCGAACTGCTAGGAAAGAAAGGTTGCTTAGAAGACTGCACGAAAGTGAGCTGAGCTAGACCACTTCGAATCACAGGGGCTTACGTATCTCGAGTTTGTCGGACACGCGGAGGATGAACACAGATGCTCGGCACCGGTACACATGTGTGGGGAAGTACGATATATTTTTCTGCAGTGAAGATATGCTGATTTACTTACGAACATTACTGCCAGCCATGCGCTCTCCAAGGAGTGAGACTACGGGGTGGAAGCACATATTCTTGTACTGAGGGCTGTAGTATTCCAAGGCATGTCCTCTTCTAAAAGTTCTTTGTTGTGATTAAACTGGGATTTTCTCAGTGACCAAGAACACGAGACGCATTACTGTGACACTAGACTGTGCCCGGCGACGTGCGACCTCTGCAAACGGCTTTGCGTCCAATCACACCTTCACGGGCTCGATCCGGGCATGCATCACTTGTGCGGGTCAGTATTCTTTGTCGACTGTAGAGACATCGAATCTGAAGAGTTGGACGGCCAGCGAAGCACATCCATGTCCCTTGTTATGCTCGGAACCGGGAATATGCCAGATTGATACGGCACCACACTCCATTGAAGCTACCTTCACCGGGAGACACGAGACATTCCAATATACGAAGGTGAATCCGATCCCTATATACGCAATTCAGTTCTGACTTGTTTCAGTATACACAAGGTCTGATCTGCATCAGATGCCTGATCAAGGCTGACGTAAAACTAGTTGCCAAACGGCTGCAGTGCGTGAAGACTGTTGAACCAGGCCAAACGTCGCATACGGGTGCCCATATCCATAGCAAGGAAGAGCAGCCATTCCACTTCTGCGAGGTTCGGTATGTTGTTTCGCGGCATATTTCATAAGAAGTGAAAGAGAGCGCTGTTAGTTGCGAGGGTTGTAGCTACTTTTGCACTTTGCCTCTTGGTAAGGAACCACTTCATGAACGCTTTGCCCACCTCCTCACACACCCCGGCCCTCTCAAGGTCACACTCAGCAAGAACACGAGACCAGTCATGGTTCTATGACGCAGACCCGCTGGACTGTCGATGGTCCCGATGATGCCGATGTCGAATTGGGAGGTCGCAGATTCTCATCTAATGACGAAGGAGCGCCTATGATGTGCAATCTTGTCTGTTCATCCATGGGACGACATGTCCATATTGATTACTGTCGCACTGAAGAGGATACACCTTGCGAAGGGGCTGAAGTTCAGCATATCACGACACCAATGATTCCCAACCCAGACAAACCTAAGGATGCAGTCACTCATAGCCTCCACTGGCGTAGGACGGGTTCGTCGAACATCTCCTTTTCTAGCTACACTTCAGACTCAAAGTTCATCCGCAGGCTTCAAAGGTACATGAATACCTAAATTTTTCATGTCGAAATCTGTACTGAGGTCTGAAACCAGATCCATATACTCGTGATGAACAGGCCAACTTTATGAAATGGTACGTCATCGTTCCCAGACACAATTAAACCACTAACCCTATATCATAGCGACGCCCTGTGCTCAGGTATGTCAGCGTCGATCGCTTGCTCACGTCAAGAATTTTATTGCATAAATACAGGCCCAGAACATTCTGCGTCGGCAACTAACTCAGAGAAACTGTCGTACTGCACGTTGCCCATGTTCCATCCCCCAAAGGACATCAACGATCCTGTCACTAGTCCTGGTTACATATCGAGTGACGGGCATATGTTTGAGTGCAGAAACCCGGTGCAAGCATTCCATGTGTAAGCCCACCGTAGCCCAATTTGCTAAGACAATTTGATAATATCCCCGGCAGGATATTCGTTATAGACAGGTTGAGTTCCTTCACTAGTTGATAGGCGCCTTTCTCATACTTGGGCTTTAGATCTAGCTCCATGTCTTCGAGCGACTGCCGTCCCTTACCCAACACACCCACAGCAGACCGGATCCGATCCCGTGCAGATAATAGGCTTGGCGCAGTCTATTCAGCCCTATATGGTTTCTGGTCCTCCCGCCACGCTGTCCTCACAGCGGGTCAATGTACAGCCGGTGCACGTCGTGATGCATACAGCGTTATCCTGTTCCACAAAGATACGCAAACCGTGCTTGTCAATGACGTTACGAGCACGCCGGACGAACTCCTGAATCCTTTGTTGGATCAATCAACCCGCCACGGCACCAACTTTTCAGGAGCTCTTCGAGCTGCTCAAGTGGTCATGACACAAAACTGGAGCACGGAAAGGCTTGTATTCCAATGCGGTTTCTAAGGTCCGATTTCTTTCTAACGGTTCCCGCAACTCAGGACGCCAATCATAATTTTCCTGTCTGACGGGGAATGTGGGGTATTTGACGAGGCAATTCAAAACGTTTGTCGCTCCGCTGTTCAACTGGGGTGAGTTAGCAATGACCTATGTCCCACGGACCGCTCACAGCTTGAGTAGGAAGCCGCTTTCTTTTCATGCCGTTTTCTTTGGCCAAGACTCCCGGGCTCGCACCCTTCGCAGGATGGCGCAGCTTGCTCTCGAAATACAGAATGACGCCTCTGATGATCCTTCGTTCCCTGCGACGGCGAGGATTCCTTCCTCCTTCACTACCGCCCTCGACACTGTGAGTACTCGTATCACTGACACGCACTTGGAAGTGTCTGACCAGACCTAGGTAAGACTTGCGGAGACATTCCTAGAATTTGCGGAGTCAATGAGGAAGCCAAGAGGCTCACTGATACAGTAAAGGTAAAAGTTGAGTTTTGAGTTGTGAGGCGGACGTTTGTCGCTACGTGTAACTTACTAGTAACCGTGTAAATGTAACCGTGACCCGGCCCGAGTTTTGCGACTATAATGCCATCGATGCCAACCTCTGATAAAAAGCAGATTTCTCCATGGATCCCTCTTTCCATGGTGAGCAAGTCCGCTTTGTTCACAAACATCGTCCTATATTCTCCGCATAGCTCGTTATTACCACTGCAGCATTCGCTCTACCCCTCACCCTACTTCGTCGACAACGTGTAGCCCCTTCGACGATCAGAAGAAGGGCATCTTCTCACTCAACTCCCCCTCCACCTATCAGGCGAATTTCCTCCTCGACAGGGCCGTTGCCTCCTGTTTTATCATCACAAGCGCCAACGTCAACCGTGGCGACATCTCTTCCTCAAGGCGCGTCAGAGGCTTCCTCGTGTCCATCAAGAGAAGATAACTTCAATGGTGCTCTATACTCTCTCAAAGCATTCAGCATTGCCACGGCAATAGCCTTTGGCTGCGGTGCTGCTAGTGTGTGGAGCGTGAAAACATATCTCGGTGTCAAGGACGTGCGTAACATGCTTCTCATTCCAAATGTCGCTGCCAACACTCGCGTATTTTGTTCCGTCATCCCAGACACAGGAATTCGCATCCGCCATGCGCCTAACCCTCCTCACAAAGTGGCCGCTCCTCACCTCGAAAATCCATCGCGCGTCTGATTCGGCCCCTCTCCCTCCGCCAGTCTCGCTAACTACGACAACCCCCACCGCTCCCCCACCACATTTACCGCGACCGTCGACGGCGGTCCCCGACGTAGACGGGTGGAATTGGGCTGCAGCTCAAGCCCGCCTCACGGAGGCGTATGAGCGCGGCGGAGTCGCCCAGTTCGCAGAGGCAGTTGCCGGAGAATTGGAAGCTGAAGCAGAGTCGGAGAGGCGCAAGCGGGGGGTTGGAATCTCGATATCGACTGACTCCCTGGCGGAGGAAAGGAGTTGATTCTGCCACATTGTATGGGGTACTGTTGTCAAATCTTTCCTCATTCTGTGCCAGCGTAAGTGTGGGCTAGTACAGACTCGTACGTCACGGTGTACGCGTGATGTCAGCTAGAATTGTAGTCGAGCGTAGGATGGACTAGCACGCCCATACGGCCATCGGCTGATCCTTTCAGACGTATACCTGGGCTCCCCTCACCGCCTTCCTCGCTCAAATATCCAGAAAGTTATCCCTGACATGTCTCAATCCTCTGGAAATCAAAGCAAGCCATATACTTCCTGTTACGAGCATTCGCCACTGGACTCCTAGTTTCTGGCCATGATATTCCTTTATGATAGCCCAAGAGCCGGAACAGTGGGCATCCCCATTCCGTCGATATTAGTACATGGGGACCAGTATCCGATGCTGAGGCCTCATTCACGGACTCCTCCAGCGCCCTATTCTCCCTATATATGTCACATGCCGAGAAGGCTGATCAGAAGCAGACGGATAGTTGGAAAGCGGGCGCAACAGAATACTCGGTTTCGTAAGTAGACTGCCGGTAGTGGTATGTGTTGTGAATGCGCTAAAATCCATCGTGGTAGACCGGACTGTTTGCTAGCGCTGTCGCCACGTTTGTGGACGACAGCTATAAGTCGCTGCAGCCGGAAACGTGGCTATTCTCCTCACCCAAATATCTCAGCAACTCGGCAACCTCCAGAACGGAACTCAAGTTGGCCCTTCATTCCTTCCGACCATCCTCTTCGGCCGTTTGTGTAAATGTGCTTTGGTACCTCAGCCTTGACACAAGTGTCTTTTTTGCTTTCCTACCGACTCTTCAGCAACACGGGGCTCGCCGATACCTCCGTCTCATAAGCGTGCCCAGATCCGAGCCTCCTTTACCGTGACTGATGGTGTAAGCCGCTTTCATCTATTCCTGGCGATAGATATCATTCCTTCCCTTCTTCAAGTCTCCGTTTTCCTGTTCTTTGCAGGCCTGGTCATCTCCCTCTTCAACATTCACCACACCGTTGCGTATGTCGTCCTAGCCGTGACTATCGTTTACAGTCGTATACCTCACGATCACGGTAATGCCGGCGATTCACCACCTTCTTCTCAAGAATCTCAACCGTTTCCTCAAAAACACTGCAATCCAGTCTATACGGCACGAAGTCGCAGATATTGGTCAACTGCGCGAGGAGTTTAGGAGCCTACAAACCAAGAATGAAAATCATGTGGTCTCTGGCTAGATAGATTTGTATGACTCACGTGACGTATAATAAGTTATGTTTGAATTTGATCTTAGATTCTGATTGGCCCAATGGCTCAACAACAGCCAACTCGTACTAGCACAGTGCTCGTACCAGAACTCCTTTCATTCTCCCCTCATTTCCTTCTTGATGACACAATAAATATCGCAAATGATGGTGTCAGTCGCGCGGTAGACGCAATGGAAGACTTTCTCAATCGCTGGGCCGAAACACGCCTCGAGCACGAGCCTGGCTGGGACGCAGACAAGGAACTCGAGCAAGGCCTTGTCTCATTTCAGACCCTCCTCGAGTTCCACACCGACATCGCATTTGATTTCTTTGAAGCATGGTCTCTCCGTAATATCTTCGCTCTACCTCCCGACCTTCCCCTTGTCGCACCCCACCACGCGGGGCTTGATTTTGATCAGCCTCCAGAGAGGGAGGCCGAACTACTTAAAGAGATTGACGACTTGCGTCGCCAAATCGAAAATGTGAGCTCATCTTCATGTGGCCTGTACCTATTCCACCAGCATTCGCGGCCGCAATCTGTCCCGATAACTCACCTCATTACTTTCTCTAATACACCGCTTTATAGCAAAAGCGTTTGAAGCGACTGTTAGCAAGGGCGGCCCGAACATCTAAACGACACGCGAAGCAAGCACAGGCGCGTCTCGATCGCCTCTCTTTCATCCAACCCGACCAGCTACGCGCTCTGCACGCGCTGGCCAATAACGTCTCCACCCTTTACGTGAACGTTTCCACCTTGCCACCCATCGAACCCACGGACGCTGACGTGCAGGTATCTGAGCCAGGCAAACGACAATGGGAGACCGGCAAGGTGGGTTACGTCAACTGGGCCACCACACAACTCAAACACGGTGGACCCCGTCTGGGGAGAGCTTCGGCAGATGATGCGGGTGCGGCTACCTCGAAGGATGATGTACTCGCTGCGATGCATAGTCTTGAACGTAACGATTAACGAGCGGGCTCGTGATACTTTTGGCTTACCACAGGCGGCTCCAATGTAACTCTTCGACTATTACATACCCTTTTTATTATGACACCCCTGATATTCTCACTTCTATAAGACCGAGCGTTCCGCTTCTCGCTCGGATCATGTTCCAAGGCTAAAAAAAATGACGTGAGGTGCCTAGAAGCAGAAGCTTGGACAGACGTATGTTAGTCGTGGGTACATCGCAATTACTTCGTATCTACATCCAAAAATGGACGAAGGTCAAATTTTTTGACAAGACATATACTCCAGTGGTCAGCCTTTACGAGTTGGGTGAGCTCGATTAGTGATCGATCGCTCGCCCCAACCTTGGGCCGGATGTACTCAAGAAAGGGTCTGAGGGTTGCATGTGAAATTTGCAGCAATGGGCGAATTGTCTCCCCGCCCGACAGATCAAAGTGAGACTGTCGGAGTTGATGTCGCGTCGCAACCCCCACATCCCGTCGTAGGGCCTTGCTATTCCCAACAACGAGATATAACCGAGTTGGTTTCAGTAAGGGCGCATAGTGTGAACTACCAAAACATTCGACAAGGCTTAGCGAAAGAAGAGCTGAACTCACCGTTGTTATCAAAAGCGACTTTCGCTCATAGGCATCCAGAAAGACAGTAAAAAAAAAGGCACGCGCTTGCTGCTCGATGAGGAACACCATGCCCCCGATGCTTCCATCCCGGCACGGAACTTGACGCAGTCTTCGAAAACAGCGTAGATATTAGTATTAGAAAGGACGCCGCATCTCGGACGTCGCTTCATTACAATGCTGAAATGGTCTAGCCCTACGTAAGTAAACCGACACCAGAGACGCTCGTTGAAAAATAGCTTGAAACGGCTCCAAGATAGACGAATGGAAAGCGTGAGATGGACAATATTATAATCAAAGAAAATTACCACCACATCACAAAGTGGAACATGTGTGCAGTAGCGTAACCATTGAGAAAAGGGGCATTTGGGGGGCAATTGCCACAAATACATGAGACAGGGACAGGAGCAGAAGACCAAAGAGAACCAGGGAGATCAACTTGGAGCTGAAGAGCAATAAACCCAGGCCATCAAGTTACCATTCAAGTACATCTACATGCATATGTACAAGGGCCATGACCACACCGACATGATGGACTCCTGTCCATGATGATGAGGAAGGTGTGGTGGTTGAACAATATGTATGTATGGGCAAAGGCAACACTCCCTTAGCCCATACACCCATTTCACTCAATCGACACTCTTTCTTGCAAGGCAGCAGGAAACATGGTGACTGCCACTTCAAGGACAACACAGCGAGGAATAAAATGGATGGCACCAACAACAGAACAACAGGCGTGCACAACCTTGAGTGTCCAAGCCAAAAACAATAAAGGATACTCATATCCTTGGGACAAGGACTGCGGGTCAGTTGCAAACCCATCGCGACCGTTGCAAAGATTAGCTCATGATCGGTCCTCATGATACTGGAAAGGTTTGGAGCACAGAATAATAAATGACGCGTAAAAACGTAAAAAAAAAAAACAAAGGTATGATCAGGGACTCACAACGGACTGGGATGAGACCAAACTGCGGCAGAATGTCATGCAAATGGTGTCTCTCGATACCAACTATGATTTGGCGGTGGGAAGGAACTTGTAATTCCCTCATAACACTCTTCATGGGAAGCACAAGTATCGGGTTCCGGTCATAACGACGCCTGTCTGAGCTACTTGACACGACGCCACAGGTACGGAGATATCTATCAACAGCTGGGGCCATGAGCAGTCAACGGCACAGTATAATTGACAAAGACTTACATCTACCACGCACTCTGCTGCGCAGCAGCCGCGCTCGGTATGCTCTGTGGCATGACCGTACTGCGAGGAGCTGCCGCTTCTCGTTCTCTAGCGTTCAGAGTTTCCGCATCCTTCCGGTACTCAATCTTCTCAACTCGAACCTCACCATCAATGAGTTGGTAAACATATGTCACCACCACGGGGCCCTGGATGTCCATGAGCGCGAAAGACGGCGTGGGGTCACTAAGAAAAACAAAAGGTGAATTTGAAATTTGTCGTATGATGATGCCGGTGCTTAAAACGGTCGACTTACCCATTAAAAAAACTCGACCAAGCACCAGTTGCTGATCCAGGATTTACGAAGAAACGACCGTCATGGTCGATGGCTTGGAACCTTTGAACGTCGTGAGTTAAATGTATCGACCCTTTACTAATGGTCAGCCATACGTGTGAGTGTGTCCAGAGATGAGTACGTCAACGTCCATTTGCCTGGCAATGGAGTTCAAAGAGTCTAGGTCTCCCGTCGGAACACACTGATGGCCATGGATTACCCCTATTCGTATGGGCGAGTGGGTCACAATTATAGAGAGCGGGAAGGTGACGGACTAGGGATTGGGTCAATTGGTGAGATGTGCTAGGGTGTAGCGACTCACGTCGTCGTAATCGCCACGTACAACGTGCACGTCAGCTGCGATGGTCCTGAGATAGTCGTAAGTTTCACGGTCGCAAACGTTGCCGGTGCAAAGGATCTGCTGGATTTTTCCTGGGACGAGAAGCTTTTTAAACTTGGACGGTAGATCATGGGTTCTGTGGGGAATATGAAGATCACCAATGACAAGGACGAGAACCATGATGATGAGCGGATGGCGTGGAGAGAGGGAGAACGAGCGGGCCGGGTGCCACCGATACCTGACTTTGTCTTACCAACCACCATGGCTCATAGTCTTAACGAACGCTGCACCCAGTTAAAGCTGGATTATGATTCCTGTTTTAACTCTTGGTTTGAAGGTTACCTTGAACCCGCCGTTTCTGCCTCTGCCTCCCCCGAAAGTCGTTCAAAGTATTCCAAGGAAAAGGCTGAAGAATACGAACGCAAGTGCGGCCAAATTTGGGCAACTTACCGAGATTGTGTCCAAGTACGCCGAATTTGTCGTTTTATTGTAAAATCACCGCTCAACGAGTACGACGATACTTGTCAGAAAGCTGTAAAGGAGAAGGGGTTGGACGACCTCCTTAACCAGGCTCGAAGGGAAAATCCTCTCAAGGAGCCACCACAGGCATCGACCAATTAATGAGGAGTCATTCCTGGCGGGTTATTTCGACCATCTAATCTAGTGTAATATTCCTTAGCCTAGGGTAGTGTTATTCACCTGGGCGGCACGACGCAGAATCAATTGAACGCATGGCGCTATATGAACCCCCGGTACTTCTATAATGCCGTGTCCGTTGGGACTGGTTTTAGTAGCTTCCTGTTTTTTACTAGGGACAAGCATGACCACCTGGACAACTCTCTGACCGGGACTGCTTACGTTGTGATGTTCATTTTGCATTTAAAAATGCTTCGAGGACTGGCATGTTTTCCGCCGACGAGCCTGCACCGTTGCTGGTCACTCCTGATTCCTGCGGCGTCAGCGCCGACGAGCTTCCGTTTCTCCGGGCCAAGTGGCGTCTCCGAAGGAAAATTACCCACGGGTGATAAGCGAACATAGGTTAACGTTGGTGGCTCCACTTCTGCACATCACCTTTTGGTTAGGGAACTGCTTGGCTAGCAACGGGGCCCAGCGACTCACGGTGAACATTGAATGTTGGATGACTTCATCAATTCACTTCCTCGGTAGTGGAAGTCGCAAGATAGTTTCCTCGGCGCAATATACATGGTTACACAGTAGACGCATGGTTTCGAAGGTGTGCCCCTCTTGACGTACCTTTCTGGGGATTTTAGGGGGACCTTTACGGATCCAATGCAGTGGTATCATGTACGGCAGCAGGCACTCTGATGAAATTTATGAACGTCTTATAGTTTTCTCGGCTCCATGGCCAATGCCACATCACGCTCGGCTGAAATACGCAACATGAGAGTGCTCGTTTTGGATCGTGCTGACTGATAACAACAGTCTCTCTCGCTAGGCATCCCCCCAGCGAGTCACGCTGGCGGACTCAAACACTCAATTTTACTCAAATCTCAGATCTCAGACCCGGAGAACCATCTTCTCACGTCTTATCAGAGTTGAGATTTTTTGACAATCCGGTCATGGGGCATGCTGGGCCGCTGGCAAGAAAATACATCGGGCTTATCCGGAAGCCACGACCTATGTGCAATAAGAGTGCATAGAAAACTTTGCGCTGTCATATCTTACGTCGCGACGGTAGCTGGGCCTTGGGGTCAACCGGGTGCCCTTGCTCTTGGTGTACGTCAGATGATTCTCGTCGAAGAACATAGTGAGGGATACCATGCATAAGGAGAAGGACTCACTTTCATATAAAGTTCTGGAATACATTATTAATAACGCCTTCGTTTCTTGTGAGTTAAGCTCAGGGCCCGCGTTTGATCGCACTGCAAGCAGACCGCACACACGGGTGCCGTCTTGACTCAGTGAAGAAAAATTTGGCGCGCGGGGATCCCCGATTATCTACCCTTGGTCCAACAGAGTGGTACCATACGAGATAAACATGTAGTCCAGAAATCATGGGAATCTTCCGTGCGATTTCGGGCTTCGCAGAGCGGTGTCTACATACACAACTAGCAGATACACGTGCTCCCGCCGCGGAGAGCGCGGTGTGATAATTGCCACCATAAGGCAGGAACGACAACGACTCACCCAGACCCACGGTCCAAACGTCATGGCCCTCTAGGTTTCCCCAGACCGCTCCACCCTCTAAGCCTCCGATGAATGGAAGCGACCACGTGGCATCTACTACAGTAGTAGAAAGGACCCCACACGAGACCCCAGTGGGGAACGGCAACCGTCGTGATGTGAAGTGTCCAACCGAAAAACTCTCTTGTACCGAGCGCCGTGGCGGAAAGAAGCGGGACATACTCATAACTTACCAAGAATAGCTTGCGAACCCGAAGCCCTCGTCAGTGAGAGCTTTGCATTTTCGCCCCCGAAACCCAATCAGGCACGCCTACCACATTGAGCTTTTGGATGCATCGATTGCGCCGTGCCATTTTCTGCACAAGGTATACCCTTAGATAATTCACAACCCTCTCCCCTCAACTTTAAGTTTCTCAGTCGTCATTCAGATTCAAAGTTAGTTAATGGCGGTCCGAGCGAGCAGGTGCTCTCCCTCGATCACGTAATGTATGTTTCGGGGGAAGAGGGCGGGACGCGGCGATTGGCCAGCCTAGCCATCTTCCAACTCTTTGATCCACACGCGGTCAGAAATAAGGACTGCAAATGCCGAACGGGGAAAACCTAGCAAACTGCCACTCGTGAGTTCGAACAGGTTGGGGCCCAGGCCTGCCCGTGCTCGGCTACGCCACTCCACTCGGCAGATGACCCGGGACTGCGCACCGATATAAACCCTTGCGTTTACACCACTTGCGATCCTCGCGGCCTTTTGAGGTGGTTGTGGATAGAATGCTTGTGGACATCTGATGAGCGCGCAGCACGTTCCGAATGGCTGCCACTGTCAGTACAAAGTCATCAACTTACCAATCTCCCGGAGACGCGTTCCCGTTTTCGATTTAGCTGTGGGAAAGAAGTCAAGAAGACCCTGGTATAGCTCTGATACGAAACATAATGATAACTTGCATTGCTACTTTACTTCCCACTAATTGAACCCTTACACGTAGGTTTGCAAATACGAACAAAGAAAGCAAAAGTATACAAGCCACACTGCAAGGCGACAAGTGGGCGAAAAGGTTTGAAGAAAATGCGATAGCGATGGGTAAATAAACAGGAATGAAGAAAGGGACGGGACAAGGAGAGGTTTGATGTTAAATGATCGAGCTGAGACGTTGATTGAGACGAGACACGAGGATCCCAGGTTCAGTTGGTCCGATAGAAACACGCCGGGATAGTCGCATCGTTGGACACGATGATATTCCATGTTCATGGGCTGTGCAAGTAGTTGACGTACTGAGGAACAAACCCAGTGTAAGTTAATTTAGTTGCCGGTGCATGCACGGGGAATCCGCCTGCATCAAAATCTGCGTCCAGGGGTTGCATAGAAATGCTGTAGTCATGCCCCGCATGGTATACAGTACTACCGCCGAAGGGATCTTCGATGAGCAGCCGAAAGGCATTTTTGAAGCGTGGGGGGAACTCACGAATCGTATGAATGAGGTTCAAAAACCGGGCTTTGTTCATATTTGACACCAGGCTGCACGTATACCTCGTGTTCCATGAGGCGTTGATTTGGCATGCCAAAGTGTGGCAAGATGGGAAGCTGGATCTGCGCATGTACCCCACCGGCCTGCGCGCCACCGCCATGCGCAGGCTGCGGCACCATAAGCGGCTGAGGGTGATTATGTCGGACCGGATGGGGGGCAGCGATGGATGGTTGTCCTGCAAGGGAATGACCAGCAGCGGCCGAGTCTGGGAGCATGCCACCGTGAAACTGCCATGGCTCTTCTATCGAACAGTCATCGCTTGGGGTGGAGCCCTCCCAATATGGGCTCGTATGGTCGGGATACTGAAGTGACAAAAATTCGGGCATCTCTGCCTTGATGGAATGGCTAGGAGGGGTGGGGTGGATAGCATCCTTGGCCGGCGGCTCTCGGACCTCGCGGCGTGGCCGCCGAGCTTTCGTAGAACTTGCAGGCTCGGAGGCGACTTCAGATGCGTATTCACAGAGGTAATCCCGCGAGGCACAACGAGCACACGAAGGTCGAGTTCCGGTACACTGCAGGAGAGACCCTAAGCAACTGAGACGAGTGAGGGAAACGAGGTCAGGACAGACCTTTGCCTTGCGCTCACGGCATTTTTTGCAAGCTTCTGAAGCGCGTTGGTTGCGCAAAGGTGTGGGAGAGCGCAAGAAAATACAATCTCCCTCGGGACCCGGCAGTATCCCGGCACGGTATTCTTCGTATTCATGACCCCAAGAGACATTGTAGGGAATGAGGTTCCAGGCGTCGTCAGGATCGGACGGGGTGCCGACTGAATCGGGAGACGGGATAGAATAGCCACTAGAAGTGGACGGTGAGAAATTCGAGAACGTAGGTGAAATGGAAGTGTCGAGAGTGGGTGAGAACGCAGGGCGCGCGCTTGGGGCAGGGAGGTGGACTAAACCATCATCGTTCAACTCGGACACGATGTCCTCCATAGTAGGGGTGCATCCTATAAATTTCAATGGTGATTCATGAAGGGGAAAGGGTGGCCATACGGGTTTCATACTGTTGGTGGAGAGTATCAACACCACGATAGAGTTCCTCGCTGCCATCATCGGTGATGGCAAACGTCCCAAACATTGAAGGGGCGCGGGACATGGGGTACACCGAACCAAGTAATGTGCCTGTGATGTGACGTGGGTGATGTGTGGCAAGAGCACACTTGGGTTATTTAAACGCAAGTGAGATGGGAGGGGGGAGGGGACGAAGAACGAAGAAGGGGAGCTTGATGGAGGGGGAGGGACTATAAAGATGACATGATGGGTCACTTGGTAGCCACAACCGAGGTGAGTTACTTGAAGGGGATCGAATCAATTGTGTTCCACCAGCTCATATTCCACAGAGTTGTTCAGAGGTACGGATCTAGATCAAAAATACGGGGCGGACAATCGAGATGAGTTGGTGGATTGGGCGCCATGCCTTCGTTCCTCCTACTAGTCCCATCTTGCCTTCCGAACGCAGCATTGGCTCATGTCAACCCTGCAGGTGATCACTTTTTTTTTGTGTTTGATAGGGTGGAATTGCCCGTTCATTATCCATTCGTGTTACGAGACCAAGTGATATGAATAAGACAATGTGTTCACACTGAGGGGAGGAAAAACTTCTGACGGCGATGATGATTCGTTCCTCGATGATCCTCCTTCCGGGCCCGGCCGGTGAAAACTGTCGGGCAGGTTTATACATTTTTGGGTTGCCGATCGCTCGCAAGTGTCAGGTGCACTAGCACCTGGAACTTGGCAAAGCAAATGATCAACACCGATGACAAGACAGGTGAGACATGAGACATGACCAAACAAACAAAGATGAAAAGCTACAGCATGGCGGCGCTGAGGCTTCCTTAGCCCTTCACGACCGTGAAACGCGTAAAAATAATCAAATAAAAAAATCAGTCTTTGAAGGTGGGAATCGTTATGGATGATGTAGCGCCCGGGTAACAGCGCGCAATACCAGCTTCTTGTTTTGGTGGATGGAATGAAAAAAATTGAGCTCTTAGTTTGCCTTGAAAAAAAAAAAAAAGAAGGGAGATCTGTCACTTTCAGGAACCGATACTAGATGGTCTTTTAGACCAGAAATTGATGTGACAGGAAACAGGTCACATCAGTAGATCCACCTAAACTGGGCATCCGAGCTAAGGAGTAAAAACGTTTGGTGTGAATGAAGGATTGATGGATGACCGCCCTGTTTCGCTCTGCTGAACAGTCTAGCCTGCTATTGCCAGTGGACACTGGCATGGTCCCACTCTGATATTCAATACACCCGGCTTGTCACCGCGGCTGTCCTTGTGCCCTTCTTTTGTGCACCGGGGCCTCGGAGATGACACCCCCCCACACCAAAATGGGGCGAATGCCTAAATTAAAATGCTACTATTCATGGAGCTTTGTCTCCCTTTCGTCAGAAATAAGCCACGTCAGGAGCGCCTCGGCCGATTTCGGGCACCACTGTAGCAAAAAGGCGAGACGTTGGTTCACTCCCTTAGGCACTTATGACCCGCCCCCAACCTTGATCGGAGAACTGAGAGCTTTCCAGACCTTTACCATATGCAAGGAACCCAAAAAGGGAAAACCTAAGTTTGTTCAGATCACGGGGGGGGGGGGGGGGGGGTGGTTAAGGTGTACACCGCAAAGCCCCAAGGTCACTCGATAGCCATCCGATATCGGATCCTCGCGCTCGGAATTGCGAAAGGGGCACTATTTTCGGTACTTCATGACCTGCGACAACCGGTCTTATATGGACGACATGACAATCCCCGTTAGATACACGCGGGGGAGGGCGAACCCCAGGTATCATAAAAACGGGTCATACTAGTAGACATCAACCCTGTGACGTGCTGACCACCTCAGTCATATGGGGAGGACGCTAAAAACTTTGTTCGTATGGACCAACGACATACGACGACACTCGGAGGTAGAATATGATGACACGTGCAAAGCGTCAACAAAGTAGCATGACGGAAGAAAGCTTCATGTAGTCGGGTCATGCAACACGGCCAGCAGATATCGCTTGTCTACGAGCAGCAAATGAGCCGAGAGAGGCCTCCCGTAGCGATAACGTCTCACCTGGGGATATCATGATCTCGTGGCGTTTGGTTCGTATGCGCATGAACCGAATTTCATCCTGAATCATGTCTCAGTGGAGACGCGCGCGACGCAGAGATAACCGACACATACTCCCTCAATCACTTCACCGCTGACTTCTTCCAGCGCACCCTGAACACTTTCGATGATCTTCCCGACAGCGGTGGCATATTTCTTTCCATGGTCGCCCTCGAATACTACGCCAGAGTGTCTGATTATGCTGACTGGTTGACCACGCGAAAGTAAAAGATATCCAAGAACAGATCTGTGAGAGGAGAGGAGCGCGAGCGTCTGTTCAAGTTCTGGTGATGTTGGAATAGTTGTTATTGAAGGTGGCGCTGATGCCGAGGTGGCCTGCGACGAAGCGAGAGGTATTGTACTGGTTGATGCCTGTCTTAAAATTTCAGTTATCGCTATTTTGCTTTTTCTGAGAGGACAATTACCATGGCCGTGTGAGAGTGAGAATGCAACGAGTGCCAGTAAGTCCCAATCACGCGAAGCACGTGAGTAATACGTTAGCACCGCCAACAACGGTGACTCGGACAGAGACAACCCGACCGAGCGCGCTTCGACTCGGAGACGTTCAACCAACCAGTCACCATCATCACTATGCAATGGAGTGCCAAAACTGCGAGTCGAGACAGCGGCAGTTCTATTGCAAGAATTGTATTAGAACACAGTAGGTCGCGTCAAAGTTGAGGTCCCCAATCCAGCTCATCAACCACACTCAGTATACGCGACTTTCGCTTGCAGATACAGCACGCTACTGCTGATCGCGATGAACAAGTACGCAAGGTTGTCGCCTCGATTGACACCATAACCGGTTCTCGCATACGGCGCGCCGATCTTTCATCCGCTCAAGAGAGGCTCGACGAAGTGAGCGAGGGACTCGTGAAGTTGCGCAAGGAGAACGAAAAAAGTGAGTCCTGCAGTTCCCTCACTCGTTTCGCGTCCTAACGACCTTCGTAGCCAGACAACGTCTTCGGGCCATACGTGAAAATCTTGCAACACGGCGAAGGACGCTCTCTCAGGCAAAGCTTCTTCCACCTGTCCCTCTAGATCCTCTCATTGCCCGCGAAGCTGTTCAGCTCAACACCCGTGCCGAGACGATCGCACGTGCGCGTAGTGGTCTTGTTTCGGAGCTCGTGGAGGTGTTCAATATAGTCGAGGTTGGCGGCCGCCCACCGATTGGTGGCAAGGCAGGTACCAAAGGCGAATGGACAATTGGTGACCTTGTCTTACCCGTACCTGGGGACATTCGACGTACAGCTCTAATTTTTTTTTTTTCGTCTTTGTTTCTAAGCTTACTGTTAAACAGGATACCCTCCCGACCATATCAACACCGTCATAACACACACCCTCCATTTCATAGGTCTTCTCACCTTCTACCTTGGTGTCCGCCTGCCATTCGAGATTACATGGACGGGGCGGAAGCTTGGTGTCGGACAACCTTGGATCCGCTCAATCAAAGGGACAGAATCTGGTAGTTGGGCAAAGTAAGCAGGCGTCCAAATCTTTCCTGTCACTTGAATCCCTCTCTCTCTTTGACACGACGTTTCCTGACCGATCCAATAGGTGGACATCTGAGCATTGCCTCCACGTTTCTGCGTCATCTCCAGCACCGATTGCTGATGCTCCTACTGCACTGGCTCAGTCGACATCCGATTCGTATATAGAGACACAGCCCCCACCTACCCCATCGTCCTCTTTTACGACGGCATATGCGATGCTCCTGTACAACGTTTGCTATCTCGCCTACACGCAGGCCGTTGAGATTCCTCTTTCTCAGGCCGGCGATGTCCTTCTTAATCTCTGCGCTGTTTGTTGCTCCGCGGACCTCGGCCGGTCTGCTTTCCCTTCTTGTCCCTATGCGAATGAAGCGCTGATTATTCATGCAGTCGTTCTCACCAAACACACCCGTTACTTCCGCCGCCCACGCCGCCCAGCTTCCCCCTGGATTTTGCACAGCTACTCCAGGCCACCGCCGCCACTCCAACATCGCGGCCACGCCCGGCGCGACCACGCACTGTGGGGACACACAAGAACCGGAGCCACATACCTGAGGAAGACGAGTGGGACCTGCTGGACGATGCCGAAGCAGGTGCCGCCGAGTTCCCCTAGTACAAGCACCTTTCCATCTTGTATCGCATTTTCTCTTTTGCTATCACCCCCTTTCGCACATCTGTCAATTGTAGCATATCTGCGCACGCATGTACCTTCTACTCTTCCTTCGCACACCCAAGCTATCTTTACAACTCGGTCACTAGATTTCTTGTTTGTTGTTCGCGTAATTACGGGGATGGTGTCACTGAAGCTGACAATAACTACTATAGAGGTTAATGCACGGACGGATATGGGTAAGCGGCTGTATGAAGTTCAATTGCACGAAGGCAACAATAGAGGTGAAAAAGGCGAGGGCGTAGGTGTTCGGGGGCGATCCGGGGGTCATGAGACTGGCGGTCGACCTCCGAACGTCCCGAGGACTAGACTCTGTTGGGTAACATTGTTGTTCAAAGTCGGTGCCAACAGTTTCATAGACTACCTCAGAGGAGGCTCTAATAACAATATGGGTACATGAAGGGTGGTCACGGTGCCCCGGTTCCGGGATACAATGGAAGCTTGTGCGCATGAGGCTGTGAGGTCCCATTCGTCCCCGTGATCCGAGCCGATGAATCCCGTGCTGGAGTGCCACTCATCGATGGATGGAGAACAATGAGAACCACCTCACCGGGACAATCACTCCCACGGCTCTCCGGGCCATCGTTACAGTAGCGTCCATGCCGAACTAGATGAATTTTCGAAATTAGTATCACAACAAGGGTCGAACGGCACTACCAAGTGCGTACATAATACCTGTAAATGAGTCAGCGTGCTAGTACGAGAGGTGATAAGTTGACGACGAAAGCACGGCGCTCAGAGCAGAGGGAAGGGGATCAGTTTGAAACGACCACTTCATCCACCAAAAACGGTTCACCCCCCTTCCTTGACATTGTTCCTTGTCTGCTGCTAGCCTCTGGCAGCCATCCGACCAACGGACGTGAACGTAACCCCATTGTTCCCATTGAATGCTTGGAACGGGGTCAGCGCTGGTCAGCTCTGGCACTCGGTCACAGTAAACCGTGCAAGACTGGCTCTAGCGACCAATGGAGCTATTCTGCGACAACCCCCATGTGTCCCAAAACATCATCCGCTGTCAGGGTGACAAACATACTATACTATGTGCGGATACAGCACGGCGATGGGCCATGGCGAAAAATGGCCGACTGAGGGAGTGGAACTTAGCATCATCTCATTTACTTTACGGCTTTGTGCGAGTCAAAATTAAAGTATTGAGTTCTGTGAATTCTGGGGACCGTCATGATTTTGGTATCCAGACCCCATCGTTTAGCTAAGCGCGACCTTGATGATGCCCAATACTGTACGTTGATGCTGACGGGTACGTATGACATTCAACACATTCAATAGTGTGTTATTTGAAAAGTTCGGTGCAGTGGGTCAGTGACCCAAATTGAGCGTTGTCACGGATGAAATTCGATGAAATTTTAGCACGAGGTATGCTATCTCTGAGTATCTCATACAGAGGACAAATTCCTGAGAAAAAAACGGGGGTCTGCCCTTGGACATCAGATGTGTGGGACCCTATTTGTTCAATGCGCCACTCCGCGTCCGTTCGAGATCAGTTTATTGCCCTTGATGATTGGAGATTTTACAAACTCTATTTATCCGTGGGACCTTATAGAAATTGGCGAACGACTCCGGCAGTGTAAGCTTCTCGGAAGTTGACGCGACCCGTTCGACGCTCACTTTCACCGGGCACGGGGATCATGCCCCTATAGGCCGCAGCCACAATAAACCTCTCACACATAATTCTCAAACATCATTATTCGAAAGCGCGCATCGAAGCCCCAGGGTTGCATTTGCGGCGCAATGCGTTACTTTTGAGGGTTGTACGACGCACGTACACCGGGTGCAAAAGATTGTCTGGCGACCCAGGACGTAAAAGAAGAGGTTTCTATGAATCGGGTGGGGCGAGGCGCTGGAAGCAAGCGACTTTTTTTTTTTTTTGTGAAAATTTAGTTTTTGGGTGTGGATGAACTTACCATCAGGTACCCATGCCTGTAATCAGGTACTTTTTACAGCGCCATCCAGGGCTACAGTACAGTGAATACCGTATACGTCGAACCAACCGACGGGGATCAAGAAGCAAATGACTGAAAGTGGCGAGACTGTCGCCAGTTAAGTTAGTCGGGCAAGTCTTTGACACGTGGCGATGACGTCTCAGGAGTAGTATCTAATTACTAATTTCCTTATAATGGTATAGCAGATCTTTGGGGGTCCGTGCGACAATCGTGTATCGTGGCATTAATCCCGTACTGCGGCAACATGGCGACTGAGAGGTTCAAAAAGTAAGATCTTGTAACTTTGAAATCAATTTTTTAGCATTTTTAAAGTTTTTTTTTTTTTTTTTCATCTCTCACGGGTCACGGTCACCAGTTGAGGCGTTTATCACAGATCACAGATAACTTACTCAATACGAGCAAAAGGAGCATGTAGCACATGAAATCTCACGTTCCAATGTGCTGGCTATGAGAGTTATTTTAAAAGAATTTTAATTGGCATGGCGAGGCAAGGCGAAGCTCAGCGATGTGGTGGTTTTTCAAGTTTTCGGTATATGGGGTTCGAACGTTTGAACTACAAGACGATATACGATCATTGAAAACATTCCTGCATCGACTATAAATTTTATGAAGAATTAATCGATTATCATCAAATATGCAATAGGCAAATCATACACCCCGACTCTAGGCGAGCGGTCTCCACCCATCGCTTGCTGGCCATTTCATCTCGTCGCGCTCTAGCGAACCACGACGTCCTGGCGGCTCTGCATCTACTCCAAGCCCATCCTCGCTACTCGAGGCACTCGGCACTCCGCCACTTTCTCTTCTCTCTGCAATAAGCCGCTCGTCCTTGTCCAGCGCGGGAACCCACCCACGACGGCTGAAGCCCGCTTCCGCTTTGTACCGTACGGCCGAAAGCGTGTCCCGCATGTCATCCCATAAAGGTTCACGGGTCGATAGCGACAAGTGGCGGGGCAACCGTGCAAAGGACGTTGACGCCGAGGTAGCTGGAGTTGCATGCAGAGAGACGGGTGTCTGAGTTGACGAACTAGCCCCAGGTGGCGGCAGCACCTGCACGCTTTCAGGACGCCGGCGCCGCGGGATAGGAGGTGGTGATGAGTGGTTAACTGACTTGGATCGCGCCAATCGTGCTGAAGAGGGTGAAGAGAGGGCAGTAGAGTCTGTATTATGCTCTGATTGGGTTGACTGGCGATTTGGATGCACAGGGGGCGGAAGATCCGTCGTTGGCCGCGAGGGCGACGGGGGGGAACGTGACCGGGACAGTGGCAACGAACGAGGTTGAGACGGGGAACGTGAACGTTGGAACATCCGATGGGAGGTAAGGCTTGCACCGGCCACTTGCTCGAATGAGCGTGTCGACGTGACCGACGCAGTTGGGCTGACACGTGGGCGAGGTGGGAGTACAGGAATAGTTGGCCCTGCACCGTCCACGGAGGGACGCAAGTTCCCGGCGCCTACACCGGAGCGCTTGGATGGACTGCCGTTTTGCGTAGAGCTTTTGAGAACCTGTAGGACACGCTCCTGCTCACGTTGTGCTTCAATACGCTTTGCTTCTTGACCCGCTTTGCTAGCTTGAAGGGATTGCTGCATGAGAGCAGTCGTCAGATGGGGAACTTTTGCGGCAAGTAGTTGTGGGGTGGCCTGGATGAAGCACCTGTTGTGGATGCAAGGAGATGGGCTGAGCGTGGTGGAGGGAGAGGCGGGGCCTTGCGAGGTGGGAGAGGTGGCAACTTGCGCTCAGGCGAAGAGTTTAATTTGCGGCAGCGGCTGCAGTGCGAGGGACAAATGGGTTGGATGAATGATGTTGAGGGTAAGGAAGAGCCGTCATCGGTGGTGGTGAGGACTGCGGTCTCTCGGGAACTATGGTAGGAGAAGAAGAGATGGTGGCTGAACGGAGATCGGGGTGAATAGGAGGTTGAGAATGTTCATGGACATGGGCTGTGGGCGTGAACGGGTTGGTGTCAGACGTTGGGACATCGAAAACACCACCAGCTGAGAATTGACGTCGTCGGGGCGGAGCGGGAAAAGGATTGGACGGGTGGTCATTAACGGGTCGTGTCGGGGATGCAGGTTCGTTATATGATGTGTTCAGGCGAACTGTGAAATGAAAAATAAGCATTTTTTTTCGTCATGAACATATATTTTCCTGAGGACAAAGAGGCTACCCGCCGGTTGGGCTACCAAACGCTGCAAACTATTGTAACGCAGGTACGGACGTGTAAGGCATGATGTGTGCATAAAAGGAGCTGGCTAGTCACTCCAGGTGAAGCAAAGTGCCGTCGAGATAGACAGCGGGCGCTAGTCACCGCTCCAAGGACGCACAGAATGGGTGCGGTCACAGGTAATGTTCCACGAGCATGACAAGAGTCAAGAGTGAAAAACGAACCTTGTTTGAACACGAGGTTTCTGTCAAGCTCTGCGCCACCGCGAACGTGCAACACAAGGCGTAGGAGGGCAAAAAACTGGCCTCTGCTGAGGACAGGATCCTGCCCTGGACTTGGAGAGAATAGGCGTAGGATCTGAGTCGTTACACTAAATGATGGTAACTCTAGACGAAAAGGGGAAACGTACGGCGTCAAGATCAGTGACGGGAAGGTCAGAGTAGCGGCCTCGGAGCCATGCGCGAGCTTCGCGAACGGAAACTGTCTGCTTCTCATAATCATGGTCAGTTGAGAGGGGGAGATCGGATGCGATTAGGTCGGTGAAAGATGAAGTGAAAAGGGTATATTCCTCATCGTTAAGTGCTGAGACGTGGAGAAATAGAGAGCGCATGGGTGATGGGAGAAAGTACAGTACGTACTGCGCGTGGCGGACGGCGTGTGGCGACGTGAGCTTGGGCGTGGGCGTGGGCGTGGGCGTGGGTGCGGAGACAAAACTGACAGCGATTACAAACTGCCCCTGAACCTTCGGCTTTTACCGTATCTTACAGGGATACTATTTACCAAAATTCATTTATATCACTCCATCTTTTTTAGTTGATAGGGTCCATCATGTACTGCTGAAAGCCAAAAACATTGTCCTCATCCATGATACCCTCCGCACCGAGTCGACGTAGTACCCTAACCGTCCAACCTTGGCAGTTCTCGGCCCCGTGGCGGCGGTTACAGGCCACGGCGTTGATTCTGGGATACTGGTTGTCGGTCAGGTTGGAATTGGCGTTTGATGCCAGGAGAAGGAAGCAGTATTGAAGAGGTCGACGTCACTGGCGTGGGAATAGTGTATTCACTCGGCATCGCCCTTCAACTTCACTTGCCACGCTTGGCCCCTCGTCATCCCCTTGGTGCTGATACGAGCAGCGTATAGAGACCAGTGTTTTGGGCTCTCTTTCTGCATCCGAGTGTACTGCGAGGTGCAGTTTCAGGGGCTCAACCACGGGCTCCAATTGCTCCCACTCTCCAATCTGTTGCCAGTGTGAAAGTCGACCCTACAGCTCCACTGTGTACATCTGAAACGTAATGTACTGTCTGTCGCGACGTGTTTTATCTTCGACGACATATCGTTCAGAATCTGCCATCTTGCTCGATGATTGAGAGCAAGGTATCGTGCTGACCAACGAGTGCCTGTATTTGGTTGATCTTCAAGTTTCAGAGCGTCATGTATGGGAAAGTCCTCCAATTTTTGCTGACAGTTAACACTTTGACTTCAAAGAATGCCAGCTCGCATGGCAGCCTAGATGCATTGTGGAACTGGTCCAGCCTGATGTTGTAGTCAACTGTGGTAAGGTCCGGCCTTCCGAGGAGGCCTCGTCAAGGAACATGCCCCAATTCCCGAGCCTTACAGATCATCCTATGAATACACATGGCGTTGCTGATTCTGGCGAGCTGTATATGAGCTTCGTCCGAGGAACGACGCTTAAATCCGCATGGGCGAGTTCGACGATACGTCCAAAGGACACATTTTACCAGGAGATCTAGGACCTCATTGCTCAGATCCGCACTATCCGCCATCCTAAGCATCTCCGTAACAATTTATATTGCGCCGCCGACGGTTCTCCTCGCCGCCGCGATCCGCTGCTCGGCAGTAGCACAGATAGGGCACCGACAAGACTTGTCGCGAACGCATCAATGCATGTTATATAAACCACCTGGACTCTCATACCGCGATGGTACGAACCTCCCCAACCTGCTCCCACGCTCTGATACGTCACTTTACGCACGGCGACACCGGCCCACGGAACATCATGGTTGACCCAAACGGCCACATTCCTTGATTGGGAATTTTCCCAAATGGCGAAGCCATGGTACGAGCGAGAAAAAGACTAGCAGCATTTGGATGGAACGCACCAAATCCAAGCCGTATTGAAGATGCGAAACTGGCGTTTGCGTGAGGTATGGAAGAACCATTTGGTGGTGTGAGCAGCCGGTACCCGGGCCATGCTTTACCCTCGTGTTGTAAGTACCTTGGCTGACGCTCAATGAGGCAGGTACCTTCGATTGAAGGAACAGGTTTCACTGCCTCGTTAAGTGGTCCGCGCTCTCGCAGTAAGACATTCATGTACATAATGGCTTCTAATATCACGGGCGATTTGTACTTGGCGTGATTATTCACAGAGTTGGAGCCATTATCAACTCAACCCTCCTGATTCGTTACGCTGGCTGCCTCTGCATGCATAGTAGCATTTCGACACAGGGAAGCTTGTTGCTTATGTTTGAAGCACGATACCAACGAGACGACTTGAGGGACATGCCCTTGAACAGAGGCGTCAAGGGATGAAACATACACAGGTAGAAAGGCCGTATCACAACAGCGAGTCTAGCTTGCTCAAAACCTCTAACACACCGGCAACGAGCTCACATCCTGTGTCTTCATCTCCGCCGACCATCTCTTTGCGCACCTCTCCAAGCAATCCGAGCACTGCTTCGCGTCCATCGCTACCAGAGCTGCCCATCGCGATCCGGGGACCCTCCCGTTTTTTGGATCCAGTGCTGCTCGAGGAGCTGCTGCCAAATGGCCATGCAGCAAATTCAGCAAGGATATCGTCGCAACGCGCAAAGGCAATCTCGCGTTCCTCATACCCCAATTTTGCAAACGCGTTGTCGAGAACGCTGGCAGCATAGGCGGAACATGCGAGGCAGACAGCCCGCAGCGCACGCATCTGCGTGCCCGGTGCCTCAAATGCAGTGGATGGGACAGCTGACGTACTGGCGGTGAGAAGAGCGACGACGCGCGAGACGACGGCATCCTTGACGCGGAGGTCAGCGACTGGGTGCGTGGCCATATCAAAGAGAAGAAAGTTGCGTTTCTCTGTGCGAAGGACACCCTTGTCGACAAGTCCCTTTGCAAGACGCTCGCGAACTTGCTTCAATTGATAGCCAATTTTGAGGACGTTCCATGTCTCGCCTGCGATAACGTGCGGCAGATGTCAGGCACTTCGCAGTAGTAAGGGCAAGAGGACGTACCCGAGAGAAGATCGACCCATGAATTAATGGACATGCGCTCCGACTCTTGTGCCTTCATCATGCGGAGCGTCTCATCGAGGATGGTCTCACCGGTCTGTCGGTCATCGACAACCTCGACTAGACGCTCAGTAAGAGGAAATCTACGACGATTTGGATCTTTGTGAACAGCAATGCGGCGTCGAAGGGCGAGTTCGATGAGTATACAGCCGCGCAACGCGTATGAAATGTTATCGTTCCAGAAAGAGAGGTAACCCTACATTGGTTCAAGTCGGGAAACTATGTGTTTTAGCATGCGAACTTGCCTGACGGTCTTTTAGACCAAGGAGCAGGACCTCCTCCATGAGGGTTAGAGGGGGTATCTTCCCACCTGCCCTTGACTCTTCTTCATCACGTTCGAGATCGCGTGGGTCAAAGGCAACCTTGTTACCCCCGGCGAAAGCAGAACCGGCATGAGATGTGAATGTTGATGACGATGGCTCTGAAGAAGAGGTGGATACTGGACCGGTGTTGACTCTCCGCCTAGATAGGCCTGAAGCTTCGGTCATTGCGTCGCGCTACGGTGAGCGTGAGTGGAAAAGTAAGGAGTAATAGGCTTGAACTCAACAAAATAAAGTAAAGGTGGACTTGGCTTAGCTTCGCTAAGGCAGTGCCGACTACCAATGTCGGCCCAGAATTAATTGTTTATAAATATATATATAAATAAACAAAGTCTCATGTTCGAGACCCCGTAGCTCAGTGGTAGAGCGTGAGATTCCAGCATTGTATTGCTTCCTCAAGGCCATCCGTTCAATCCGGGTCGGGGTCACTTTTCTCCTTTGCTCTTTTTTCGTCACTTTTCGTCGCTGTCAGCCACGCCTCGCGTGCGTTCATTCCACATCCCAGGAGAGTACTGATCGTTTGGGAAGTATCCTTGTTTGTTTTCTTTTCAGGTTTGGTCTGAGCCACGATGGTGATATCGATCTTTCCATACGCCGACCCTGCTTTGTGTACCTCTTCACGGTAAGCCCTTATGTGTCAACTCGAACAGAGTAACACCTCTCGACACAATTTCTGTGCCACTTAACATTCAGAATAATCAGGTGGTGACGAACAGGGCGAGAAAGGCGACTCGGAGTAGCATTGACGGTGGACTTTGGCACATCGTGGCGCAGGTAGAAGAGGATTATGTCTCGAGAGCACTCTCGCACATTGACCTCGTGGTGTACTTGAGGACGGGGCCTCGCACCACAGACGATCTTGCCTCCTTTATGCAAGGCCTTATGGGCTCCTCATTGGGCCCTAGACCCCCTCCAGGTCCTTACTGACGAGCCCAATAATTCCAAATACCACACAGGACACATCACACGCACCTTTATATGATCGTGCGATTATATTGGCATCCGGAGGAGTGGGTAAGTTCTGGGCAAGCTAAGACGTGGTTCATCATCTCGCAAGGTAGTGCATATATACAAGGACTGACGTCTGTAGGTGGGCGGACGTCTCTCGCTTCATCTCCGCTCGCCACTCGCGAGAATGTCACAATGTATCTAACTCGGTTTTCTCAAAGTTCTCGAGTCACGCATTTGCATTTAATGAGCCGTCTCTGCTCCAGCTTCTGAACTTAATTTCCGCCTCACCCCAAGCTCAACGCTTCCCCTGATCACAGGGCCCTTTATTTGAGGATGTCTGTTTATCATACCTCGCATCGCAACCTGTGATATTTTCCGCGCCCGTTTCCGGAATATTCTCACCGACGGAAGTAGCCGGTGTGATACGGAGTGAAAAAGGGTGCGTACGTTGTGAAGCATGTGCTATATGCTCTGTGAATCATCGAGGACTCGTCTCTGCAGTCAGTTCTGAATTGTGCCAGTGTCATGATTCAGCGTTCAACGCTGATCTTGGCCAAAAAGTTTGCGTTGGGCAGCTACTTTTGTTCTAATATGACGTTACCTTCTCTCTACTAGATGGCCGTCAAACCCAACTGTAGCACGTAACGTCGGTAAGGAGCGACGAGTGACTGACTCGTGTGAGAATTAGCTGGGACCAGTGCTCTCCATCACGCGCTCATTTTTCGTCCCCATCCTTTACCCTGACATCCGGCGCACTTGCCCTAGCCATGTCTCCATGGTTTTCCAGATAATCCCACGAAATTCGAGTCACAGCTCTCAGCGCGCTCAGCAACGTCATCGCAACGTGTAATCCTAAAACTTTATGTGTTCAGGCGTCCACTCGCTCACTAAGGTCGACACGTTTCTGTTTTCTCGCATGTCTCGTGACATCAGGATACCCACATCCAATATCCTTTGCCAAAAATCGACTTGCCGTATTCGGCAATGCACGCCTCGCGGTCTGCGCCCTCTCGACAGGCCATCAGCTCTTCCCATCATCTACCACTTTTCTTGAGAAATGGGGGTTCCCAGGCCACGAGGCGTCAATAAGGAAGCCGTGATATACGACGAGGGTTTTCACTGTGCGTGCATATGGGACAGCCGTTTTCTTTGCGTCAATGAGGCCTACTTGCCATGAGGGCAGCAGGCAAGGTATATCTTCTCTGTCTGCTCTTTCAACGTCTTTCTTGACTCTCAGCCCTTTATAGCCTTGCAGAGCCCCATTCTATCAGCCTCCCTTTCCCCACCTAAACCTCTCAGTCGTCAACCCTTGCACCGCACTTCCACTCTCGCACAATCATGCTACCACGTCGCGCGCACACTCACCCCGGAAACCGAGCCAAGGTTGTTTCGGTAAGCCGTGCTGGTCCCATTCTGTCCGCCGACTCATCAACCACAGACGCCTCCAGGACTAAGTATCACCACGGGCATGTCGCCGTATGGCTTGGAGCCAAGCGACAGCAGCTCCTCAAGAACCTCCGTGCCGCGGCAGCACCGTTGGTCCGAGATAGTCCCGCCACAGACGGCGCTCACTTTCGTTGCAATGTATGATCCCGCGGAGGGCCTGCTCACGTTTTCTGGCGCGTCACTCCTGCCCTCCGAACCACCGACACCATCGACACCGCAGACGCCAACAACTGACATGTTTGACACCCCGGAGACGCCGACCACCCACGCCCCGATGCCGTGCACGCCTGCACCAAGCACGCTAGCGGACATGCAGAGCCTCCTGGATGCATACTTCCGCTCCACGGGCACTACAACCAATGTTGGGGTACCTGCGCGTGCATCATCTACGTTCGATGGCCTCCGGTGTGTCACACCCGAACCGAGAAATGCCCCAGCCGGGTGCGGGCGCGAGAAACCGCTCCCCGTGCGCCCGCCGCCGCCGCCGGACCGGGACAGTATCTTTGCATGGTCGTGGCTCGAGCATATGTCACCTGACGATCCACACGAGTCCTGGGGGGCGAGCAGGGATGGGGACGGGTGCGTGTATTGGCATCTGTGGCAGATAGCGGGTTCGTCAGTACCGGTTGTGACGATGCGCCGTGCAACGACGGTGACGATGGCGACTCGTTCTATTTCACGCCGCCTGAGCTGGAGGATCCGAACGAGGTGCGAACTGCCCCCCGAACCTTGTTTGTCTTTTTTTTTGACATTACGGATGCCCCTTTTTGACGACCGCAGTGCTCCGCATTCTCTGTGACGACAACGTCAACGTCTGAGTACATCGACGTGCCCGGCCGTGATTGCGAGTCCATCTGGTCAGCGAACGTTCTTGCGTACGCCTATCCTGCGAATGGCCAGACGCGTGCACAAACACAACCGTCGTCGCCGGCGCATGCCCTATTGCACCCATGGCGCCTTCTCCGCGCACGGACATCGCACACGACATTCGCGGGGTCGCCGCACCGGCGAGCGTCAAGGGCGGCGAGCATGTTCGCCAAGCTCGGTCGATTCGGTTCGCGGGATGACAGCGAGCCGTGGATCTGTGTTGAGGTGGTCCACACCATAACCCAACGACCGCTGCGCGATTGCGATTGGTAAAGCAATGAATTGAGCTATTTTTAATCATGTCTGCTACTTTTTCGTCCGGCGCTGGGTTCCGCTGATAGCATTCATTTTTGTTTACTACGTTCATTCTTTCGCGTGTACATCTACACCTTTCTTCTTCTGACCTTCACAGGAATGATGATATATAATGGAGACGACGAAGATTTGAGATGGAACGTGCCAGCTTGTATCAGAACGTAGATGGTGGTCTTGGGTTAGATATGAAACATAATTGATTTAATGCCATTTGGGAGGCCCTGAGGGGGTACAAACAAGAAGGTATCGTTACGTATGTGAAGAGATAAAATGTAAACATCTGGCTGAGACAGTCTGCTGCACTCAAGTGGGCTAGTAGTATTGTTGTTCTTCAATCCAGAAATCTGCTCACGATAGATCGATTCTGAGAACGAAAAGCTGCAAAGACTACTGGAGAGAGACGCACCTTCGGTAATACTCCGCCAGGCAAGATAAAGTACAACGACAGCCGCGGTTTCAAGCACTGTGGCGATGAAAGAGCCATCGATCTTGCGGTTGGATCCATCGCAGATTGGGCGGGAAAGGAGGAAGTAAGCGAGCTGTGAGAAGATAAAAAGGACAGCAGCAAGAACATAATAGACTAAAGGGCGCCGCTCGCGGAGGACGCTACTGACGATCCAAGTCATCAAAATGAAGTAAAGCAGTGCAGCACTGTAGTGGGGTGATGTCAAGCTTTTGATCACTCGGAAAGGTAAGAAGAGTGGGACACACGCGCCGGGCCATATCGAGGTGAGAATAAAGAGGGCTGTGGAGTGCAAAGAGTCCTTCGGGTTTCCCGGCTCGAATGTGTTTGTGATGGTCAAAGCAACGTCAAGGGAGATGTACGTGGTGACGGCCATGAGGACCAGCGTGAGAAGGTAGAAGGGCTGAACACGTGGCGATTAGCGAATCATAGAAAAGAGATAATGGTTACGCACAATTAACGAGGATGGTGAACCATCCTCGACGAGTTGAGTAGCGACCAAAGCGTTACCGAGGAGTGTCCAAAATAGGGCCACGACGGCACCTGCATGAAGGGCGGTGAAGACGACAAGGGCGGTGGAACCCTGCTTGAGAAAAGAGCCGGTGGTGAGAAGTTGGAGGGGAGGGTGAGGAGATAGGTGATGAGGAATGCACGGATCTCGATACGACCTGGGATGGCGTTAAATGGCTTTAAAAAAAAAGTGAGATGGGCAACGTGCCGACAGCTGCCTTGCGATGGTGAGAGAGTGTGATGAGCCAGATGACAGCGAAGGAGCTGAAAGCGCAAGCGAGAATATTGGCACATTGCCGACTGAGTTTTCAAAACCAACAAGAGGAATCCCGCATTTTGGGTTGATGCCAACGGGGGCTGACGTTGTGTTGCAGAAGCACCGATGAGGAGTTCGGTGCATTGCGTTGGAGCTATTTCAAACATGTAGGTGAGTGGATAAGTGAAAAATAAAAGAGGGAACGGACCTCGCGATAGAAGAGATTGCACCATGGATATGAAGGGGTACTTCTGCAGAGAGGTTCAAAGTCACCGAAACGGGTCATCGTAGACGGGGGGAGTTGAGTTGCTAATTATAAGAGCTAGAGCTGGGAGAAATTTGAGTGGGCGTAAAGATCACATGGGGTTAGAGTACCTGAACGAGGCAAGTTTGAACTTGTATCCGTGCACAGCAGCGAATAAGTCACGAAAGGGTGAATGCTTAATGCCTAGGGATGATTGGTCCAAGACATGATCCACTTTACGCTCGGCCCATTGTTGTTGCCATCGCAGCATCCAACGAAGCGATCATGTGCTCTTTGATTTGCGGCGCGTTCTCCGCGGCCAATTTACGTCGCACGTGACAAACCAATGTCTTCAACTCACACCCACGAACAAGACCGAGAGGATGCCACCGCTCAGGGATCCCCAAAAGGTTACAAACGATCCAGATTGAATCATCAAGGTGATGGCCTTCCAGTACAAGTAAAGACAGAGAAGGTCAAATCGGTTTTCGAGCCCCTCATCAGGGACGCAGATGGGTGAGCGCTACTGGTACAGTCTTTCATTCTCACTCATCTCTCTTCCAGTTATGTCCCTGGTTCAATCGTCCGCGTTCAACTTCACAACTTTCTTACCTACGATCACGTCGAATTTAGACCTGGGCCTCATCTTAATATGATCATTGGCCCTAATGGGACAGGAAAGAGCAGCATAGCGTGTGCTATCGCTCTCGGCCTCAACTGGCCTCCCAGTGTAAGACATCTCAGATTAACTCCCCTCCTTCTCTTACTCCTCAGCCATCTAGATCCTTGGCCGAGCCTCGGAGTTGAACTCCTTTGTCAAGATAGGCGCAACAGATGGTTACATAGAAATCGAACTCAAAGGCAAGATTGGCAAGAAGAACCTCGTCGTCCGCAGGAACCTAAGCTCTACGTCAAAGGGCTCTACATACAACCTCAATGGCCAGGCCGCCACCGGTCGTGAAGTTACTCAAAAGATGAATGAGCTCAATGTCCAAGTCGGAAATCTTTGGTTTGCCGCCAAACCGATTATCCCTCCGATTATCCCTTGATTTTTTTCCCCCTCACACCAGCTCTTTCTTACCTCAAGACAAGGTTTCCGAGTTTGCTCATATGTCCCCGCAACAGCTCTTGCGCGAGACGCAACGTGCTGCTGGGGACTCTCGACTCACTAATTGGCATGACACTCTCATCACAGCCGGAAAGGAGATGGCTCAGTTAGCCGAGGTGCATACCCCCCTTCGTCATTTACGTGAGTCCGTGCCCACACTATGCTTTAGGTTCTCAACACGGAGAAACAACAACTCAAGACGTTGGAGGATCGTAATGCGATGCTCGAACGCGACGTGCAGCGCTTCAATGAGCGCAAAGAATTGGAGCGTCAGGTGGGCTTTTGATCCAATGGGATTCCCCCTTCTGCTCAATTATCGTCATCAGATTGCGCTCGTGAATCTCATTCTTCCATT
>WTXI01000134.1:0-99740 GCA_022376515.1 Lactifluus volemus
GAATGGCACGAGTATCACCCAAGATACGTATCGCGCCAACGGCCTCGATTACATTACGAGCATCAATCTTCCCCATGCGATCTAGTCTTCTGGGAAAGGCGTATGGAGTAAGTTGATGTGCACGTATAAGGGAAGCCTGCGTAGAGGGGAAGGGAGGCGAGGGAGACGGAACACGAAGGGAGATGAGTAGATAATAAGACTACTTGGAGTCTCGTGTTTACTCTACTTGAAATTTGAACGATGTGAGCCGCCAAGAGCACGACAGGCTTGTGCACGCAGGGAAAGCCGCGGCACAAACAGCATGCTGATCGACGAAGGGTAACTTAAGATCGCACCAACTACTACAATTAGGTAAGCCTCCTTGACCAAGCACCCGTCAAAGTCCTCAAAATGGCACATTTTTTATTTTGATCGTGAATGGGGTGCAAGGGTCTGAAGGCTTCGGTCTCGCAAGCGACGCGAATCTATCTGCCATACTCTACGACACCTTCACGACTTCGCGTCCAAATTTTCTCGATCCTTAAGAAGACCACCATCCCCGCAGATGTACCAACTTTTGAGCCAATGCTCCTCCCCGACAGCCGGCGCGTGTTCATCTCAGACCGGATTCTATGAGTGCTGGATTAGCCGAAAAAAAGCTACGAATATCATCACCGCCTGTAATCCGAGCCAGGGGCTTCAGGTAGCCCGTTCGTGATTGTACCGAGAAATGACTGGGCTAGTACGAGATCAAACGTGCAGCGTCTTTCCGCGCGGCCCAAATGTCCCGCATGGGGAACCTCACTTGTTGCGGAAAACGTTCGAACACTTCACGGAAGATGCCACGGGGAATCGGGGCCGTGTCGAGTGCAATGTCTGAATCCGTGGTGGTTCACAGCGCCGCCAAATGGGAATGTCTCCCGATCTGGATTAGCTAGTTTTCGGTTGATACAACGAAAACAAATCTGTAGATAGTACCCTGCCGGGTTGTCCCATTCACCCTTCAGATTGTTGGTATGTGTGGTACAATTTACCGCACGATTTCCACAGAAAGTGATGCCGTTACTTGTAAGTTAGTAACTTAAATATTAGAGAATAAACAATTCGCAGAATCGGTAATCCCCATGTCGGACTTTGTAATTGTGGCACTGACTCAAAGTCCCAATTCCAACTTGAAACCACGTTCCAACTATCGGTATCGTGAATTCACAATGTCTTTCAATCCGTCACCCTTTCTTATAATGTCTTATCAAGATAGGAAATCGCTGTGTTTCGCGAAGACCGCCGCCTGTATGGCCGGGTCAGGGTGTCGTACGCCGGAGCTACTGACGACAATCCGGTGGTTCGTAGGGGTCGGAAGCCTGTCATATATCTCTACCCACCCTCCAGCCTATCCGATGTCACTGTACAGCTATCCCTCGCGTCATCCTGGTTGTTTTCAGCAGTTTACCCTCCACCTGCGACTACCATCAACCCCAAAGGATATCAGTCCCTAACCTGGACCGTCGCAGCAGAACCTGACGGCACCTCGTTGACAAGACCACTGGTACAGAAGTGTCCTATCTATACTGGGAAGCAGTGTGAGTTCTGTTTGAATCTAGCACTGATCGGCTGACGCCATTGAACTTTATCCTTCAGCGCGAATTCTCACTTCATAACGCCTGATACCTCTCGCGCCTCCACTCCTGTAGGAGACACGGAGACATTCGATCCTTCTCGCCCATCTGTGAGCCCGAAAAACTCGATCCTTCTCCCGATAGACCAAGTTCCAGGTTACCTTGATGCCACCCTCAAGGCGCTCACTCTACATACCGAGGCCCGCACGTCATTTATTACGTTTGTATCCATTCTCCTCACGCCGGGAGACAAATGAACTGACTTATTCATAATGAAATATTTCAGATATTGGTTACCGGATTTACTGAAGCACAGATACGTCGCCCTGCGCTTCCTCGCTCAAGAATCATATGAGCAGGCCGCACCGATGCTCGTGTCGCCAACCCCCGACGTGGTCACCCGCGTGTCCATGCTCTTCCGTGGTGTGGAAATCGCAGATGTCGAACTTTGGGAGGAGGCGAGCGAACTTGCGCCCACAGTTGCCACGGCGGACAGTGCAACGTCCTGGGCGCAAGTTGTCGGCGTCGACGCTGCGCGTGCGTCTGATCGTGGGCTGTTTCGCGTGCTGGAGTGGGGCGGGATGGAAGTCAAATGAGGGAGTGTAATTTGAGGTGCCAGGGCCCGAGTGGTGCTTTTTTCAAAATGCTGTAAAGTGGTATACAAGGGTCTGACTGTACTATATCCAACCTAACCATCGGCCACACCCACCATTCGGACACTTTGTTATATCTCACTCATTTCTGGCCCGCGTCATTTTATATTTGGCAGGTATCATTTAATACATGTCTTTATGATATTTTAGGTGTTTTGGGGGCATGCAGTGTATTTTTCAATGAGAACGAAAAAGAGGTGAACTGTCACGCTTGCCGACTTGCCGAGTCTGTGCGTGGGAGACTCGGAGGGTTGAGTCACGTGCTGTCCGATGTGGCCGAAGCTCTGCAGCTGACGCGGCCCGTCAATAATACCGTATTTGGAACATGAGTAGTACAAATGTTAGGGGCCTGTGTTAGGGAGGCAAGTTCTCAATCCCATATTTCAAGCTCAAAGGAATGTCCCTTTTTTATTAGCTACAGGCTGTAAGGTCAAAAAGAAGTGCCAGCAGGTCACTGACTTCAAGTTCCCCATTCCTCAAGGTGGCATGCAGCCAATTCTAGTTCTAATTGGCTGGTTTAAATTTATATTTGCCCTTCAAATTACTTATTTGAGAGAGAAATGTTGCACTGAGGTTGTCATCGTTGAGTACAATGAACAGATTGGCTGGTGAGGTATCCATAGTGGCCGGTAAGGACATCACGGCAAGGCCCTGTCCATCACGTGGAGCCGGTGTGACACTGTGTGACTGTCCGAATGGTGGGTGTGGCCGATGGTTAGGTTGGATATAGTATTGCTTTCGCGAAGACTCAGACTGCTACGTAAGATTTGCCGTGCAACGGCTCAGATCTTGGGAACGATGTGGTTTATTTATCATTTTTAGACTCGGCTGGTTCCGATGTCCGTGTGGGATACATAGTTTAGCCTTTACCGCACCGCAGTTCCGACCTCGCGCCACCCCATGTGTCACGGCCAACGCTAGAAAGCTCGGAGGGCCCATACGATAGTCGGCCCACCCCTAGTCGACATCCCCATTGTGTCACTTTGAGCATGTGCCCAGATATCTTTTCCAGTGGCCAATTCGAGAGCCTTGAATGAGGAAGAACTTGAAGAAGAACCAACGCGGAGTGAAATGTGTCAGTCTTCATTGTAAGTAAGGACAAGATTTTGCCCAACTTTGGCAAGAAACTACCAGTGATGTCTACCAACCTGCAGAAGCTTCCGCTCGACGCTTACGTCACGCTGGTACCATCGTCGCGGGTCGCGGCCGCATCGCCAACGCCCGGCTTGCCAGTGCTGCTCGAGCTCGCGTAATGACTTTTTTTTTTGTTTCATAGGACCCATGCCGCGCACTGCGAGGAAAGTGGGAAACGCAGTGCACATTTGTACTGAGCCGGGGCATATCCATCTTCATTGCCACCTCCGCAGGGCTGAGGATGACGTGTTTTTATTTTTGCTTCTGCTCCTGTGGCTAATCACGTTTACCGAATTTTGAGAACAACTCTGTAAATCATGGTCTGGTGTGCGGTAGTTCGAACGCAGAGACTCGGATGGAGAGAGGCAGATCATGATGACGATCGACAGGCGGTGCTGACTCATCTACCACGTGGCTGATACGCATAGAGTCGGATCAATTGTAACCTAGGTGGATCGCCACCTGCCACTGCCGACGCGGAATTGAGGTGTGTTCGCGCTCTCCCTCTCAAACTTGCGAGCGTATCTCCGAGTTGATACGTTTCCTCTTGTTTATGTCGTTCTCACACTTCTGCGCATGTCACGAAAAGACAAAGGGAAGGTGAGTGTGACTTGAATCTAGGGCCCAGCCTAGTGGCTTCAAGTTCGAACTTTGACTTTCGGCCGACTCAGATTGTCGAGATGGTTCGGATGGCGTCTATGCTGTGCCCACTGTTCCGTGTAACCATGCTACTTGAAATAAGCAGAAACAAGGGTGATAATTCGTGATAAGCGAAAAGTCGGTTCGCCACTGTAAATTTGAAGGCGCCGCTGGCAAGACCGATGCGGGCTTCATCATCTCAAGCTGTCCTTCACGACTTTCCGTTTTTTTCTTCTCTTTCCTGCTAGACTCGGAGTGTGGTGAGGTTTTGGCAGGAGAGGTAAGGGAAGGTTGACAAGGGAAAAGTCTGGCGAGAACAGGCAATGACCCTGGAAGCACGGCGTGGATAGCCCCGTTGTAAGTTATCCTTTAACTTGTACGTTACCGGTATCAGACGTCTTGTGCTTCACTTCCCTTAGCGTGCCTTAGCATCAGGCGCCGCCTCGCCCCCACAACGAGTGGCGGCTGATTGCAACTTACTACATGACCGAGGGCGCTCAACTTGGATAGAAACTGCGTTGGGAACGCCTGCCCAACGCCGCGCTTCCGAGTCCGCATCCGAGTCCAAGGCAGGATACCTGCTTTAAATCTTCCATCTGCCGGGGACATCTCCTTCACGACCAGTGGCGGGCCCACGTATGACCCCTTTTTGTAATTTCGTTACCGCATTCGATTCGGGGCGGTTCCTCGTAGATAAATAGCTCGAAGAATTTGGAGTCCAGGCATCGAATTCTGCCTCCTTGTCAGGTGTGTATACCTTCTACCATCTTGATCTTCATCCTTCTAACTTTTATTTCCACCATTTGGTAGCCAGGTCGTTCCCTTTTAGTCATTTTCCTCCATCCACACTCAACAGGCCGGTCCTGACCATCATTTTACCCCCGACAAAAATGTTGTTCTTCAAACTCTCGATTGCCGCTCTTCTTGCTCCCCTCGCCGTGTCGGCAGATCCAGTCCGCGGTGGTGGAAAGATGGTGAAACGACGGCCCCTCGTGGTATTTCCGGAATTGTCCTCTATATTCGCGAACCCTCCGCAACCGACTGATCCCTCCGCCTTCTGTGACACTATCGGCATTGGTAGCCCTTGCAATCCGTAGCGCAGCCCAATGTTGTAACCAGGCCACGTCCAATTGAGTTGGCGTTCGAGTCATAGCCACAACTGGTATTGTTGGTTTATTAGTAAACACAGAGCCTTTGTTTTGATAAATTTCACATTTATCTTGTCTGTGCGCCATCAGGATTATGGCCCAGAAAAATAAAGAATGTCGCTCCCGGTCATTTTCTCCGCTTACTATGATCCGTAGGCTTTGATTGTGCCGCACCTATCATTGTGCCACACAGGCCTGTTGGTACTGTATCCATGTCCACGTTGCCGGCTGCAGCCGGGCCCCAGACATGCCTAGGGTCAGCTCCGCGTTCCACTGATGGTTCGATTTATCAAAGCATTGCTGGGCTGCTTCGCACGGGGGTGTAAAATCCGCGGTCGACATCTTATCTTCGAAGCGGGACCTGTGCGTGCTCTCGCCTTGCGCGATGGCGCGGCCGCAGTATCGTAGTCGAGTTGTGCGAGGCCACCTGCATCAACATTACCGTGACTCCGACCATGTCTTCAGATGAGCTTATTTCAAACCTTCAGGCGCAACTGATGATGGACACGGCGAGATCGTCCGAAAGCGTAGAAGGCTCCTTCCGACCTACTGTAACATGGATATTGCTCCGCCTGAAGCCTCCCAGCTTGTTCCAAGTACCAGTAACTCCGATTCTCCGATCATCACTACTTCCATCGTTTGCCTCTTCTCCACCGCCCTCAGATCATAGTGCCACCTACTCGGCACATATATTATTCCACTGCATGATTTTACGTGTTTCAAACAACGACCTTTTTCAGTTCCGCAGCATCATCTTCATCCCTGCCACCGAGGTGAACGTTTCAAGAGCTAGTACCATATCTGCATCACGCTTGCTCTTCACCACTTACTAGTATCATTGCCAACTCTCCGTCATGAAAACATCCCATTCACATCCCGTGGTCGGCCCCCTACCCTCTCCATCGTCCATCATACCGATGATGTCTATCGCACACTGGAAATCATAAACCGCCTCGGCGCGCTCGAAAGAAAATACAACACTCTACGTCCGCGATGTCGAAGCACAGATAACCACCATGCGAGAGACGCTTCGGCGTCTGAGCGAAGATGTAGGTCGCCTCGAGGGCTTGGGATGTGCGCAGCCGCAGCTGTACAGACACCCTATCAGTGACTTCGAAAGGCACGGCCAGGAAATGGGTCCACATTGAATGATTAACGTATCCCTCATGTCAGTGGCTCTCGTCTTACAGATCGGATAGTGAACTGCGGATCCCAGAAGCCCGTTATCAATGGGCGTAATTCAGAATCCCCCAGAGGCGAATTACGGTGCTAGTAATCGTGCACCAACTTTCACATTACGTTGTACGAACGACTCGGAGTACCAAGCCCTCTGCCCTTAGCTTCCCTGAAGTTTGCGATCCCACCCATTTAAGAACCTGGAAGTAGTGCACCGTAATGTGTCCACGTCTCTCTTCATTATGTCTTCCAGTACCCTTTTCATCATGAAGTATCACCGCAGGAAAGTCGCCGTGCTTCGTAACGAATGTTACCGTTATGATGTGGGTGATCTTATTGCTACGTCCTTTTCCACAGCCCGGGCGTGCTGTACATGACAACCCTACTGACGCTCTGATTTTCGTCTCTTGGTGCGATCCCGCTTACGTTAGGATGTCGTCGGCATCGCACGACGCAATTTTCAGTCATTGAAGGATATCGCTCGCGCCGATGTAGTCTTGCTGGCCGAATTTCCCGAGTGTCGCGAAGAAGGCCTTGTTCAAATCACTGACAGTGTCTGGTCTACTATTCGCCAGACCGTCAAGTCTGTCACGGTTGCCCTAGAATCTGGTATGTCCAGGTGCTGTTCTCGATGACAGATGCGGTCCTACTTCTTTTCAGAGATGAAAGCTTTAACAGACGGCACCTCGCCACTCTTATCTAATGTCCTCGGAAGTGGCGAAAAGGACAAACATTGATTGATCTGATAAGCAGCACGGTAGAAATCAAGAGAATGGGGCTGTGGGAACAAGATCACTGATAAAGTCTTGCATTTTCCCTCCCTTAAAATTTCGTACATACAGTTGTAAGGTCTGGCCATTCGGACTGTGTAGTTTCACCCTTTTCTACTTCGAGGTCGTCAACCATATCGCGGAGCCGTCGATCGGTTCATACAATTGACACCCTTCCCCGTGCATAAACAAAGATGAACAAACCTGCCTCCTCGCTGTTTCCAGCTAAGCTCTGTGAAAATCTCCCTAGTGGACCTGGATGAGGCTGCCGCGGCTCATGGTGGTCCTCTACGACCAGATCCTCACGAGTCTGTATCATGGTGAGTATAGATGAGCAAGTTACAGAAGATCACCCCAGACGTCTCACATGGGTAGGATGTATGTATGTTCCCATGTCATGGCAAAGCTTGACCATCAACTGTAAGTTCGGGACATGTCGGTGTGCCGTGTGCCAGAGTGAGAGTCACAAAGAGGCTCAGAGGCAAATTTGAGGGCATGTTGCTTCTGGATGTTGCCTGAACTAGGTTGGATGAATGCGACACTGGCAGAGAGCTATTGTCGGACGGTAACTTGAAGTGTCTCGCATCGGCTCGCGTGTCATGTGATCACACAGTTCGTGTGTGGAGCAGTGTTGTACAGGTCAGGCTGACTCGAGGTCAGAGAGGTCACGTCAGAGAGGTCACGTCGCATCGGTTGACCAAGTCAAAAGTCAAGGATCAGATGAGGGTCATAACGGCCCAAGAATCTGGGCGCGAACCTGAGTGCGAACCATCATTGATGACTCAGATGCTCTATTTCGATCAATTACGGACCCTTGACCATGACCCCGTCAAGCAAATCGGGTCACTTGACGGTGGGTCGGGGTCCGACTTCGTCAGACCCGGGTCATGACAACGCTGGTGTGGAGTAAGTTAGTATGCTTCAAATTTAATATATATTTTATCTGTTTTGTGTGAACTAATACTAAGCTAGGTGAAAAAACTAGATGATAGGTATAAAAGTATCCCTAGGTGAAAGACTTGCTCTAGGCCTTTTGCTCTAGGCATGTGCCAGATGCAAAACTAGTACACACAATATTGCCGCCGGCAAGTCGGGCCTGGCCCTGGGGTCACAAACTTGGTCACTAGAAGTGACTATGTGACTTTGTCTAGTCACGCCAGTCACATTATTAACTACCGTTCGCATTCCGAGTCTGCACTACTGGTAACGGCAATAGCTTGTATGAACACCTGTCAAGCCCGTCAATGACAGGAAGGGTCCAAACACCGCGAGACTCGCATAGGAAATCTGGCCCAGGTCGAGGTCGACGAATACATGCATATATAGATGGGGTAGAGGAATCCGCCAAAATTATCCCTCTCAATGATACGATACGAAAGTCGAACAAGTTTACTTTGGCTAATTCTGGGCCACGAGTGCCGTACCTTGACAGTCTTGGTAGATATTGTGGTGGTCCTTGGGGCGCTGCGCCGCTGGCCGCCGTGTCCCCATCAGGTAATGCAAAAGCCGCGTGGTTGGGGTAGAATTGATGGCGCTCACGCCCAACGAATCCTTGAACGAATCGATAAGTTATGACTTAGCTATGCTGTGTAATCCACTAGTTGGCCGAACAATAAATTAGCTGCGTCATGCCAGAGATCTCTCCTTTCACAATGATAGGTCATCACAGTGACGGATCCTAAATGGGGTAAAATGCACCGGATTCCCATCATCTTCTGGACCAGAAAGGTGCGGACTATGCGGCCGTAGTACTAGTAGCGCCTAGGGATGATGCATCGATGATGTATCGTCACCAATTTCAGATTTTGGCTGTAATCTCGCGTCCGTGTTTTGTATCACTGGCAGTATCGTTAGCAGTCAAAACGGAACTTGAACTACGATGATGGGTGGGTTTGTGGACGAGTGGACGAGTGGTGGCCGCCTGGGGGGTCGGGGATCAAGCGGACAAGCGGACCGGCTGAGCATGTCAGGCTTGGCAGCTTCCCGGAATGAAGGCGGGGAACCACCAGGTATCACACCGCATATAAATATCTTGAAAATGACATCCCATCAGGGCCTATACTTCATCCCCCTATACGTTCTCCTAGTGCCTCTATGGATATACGCGGAGATATAGATTCGGTCCTCAATAAGTTGCACTCAGCTTCAGAATTTGTATCTGCCTCTGAAGCCCCAGTGGACACCCACGGCGCTCGTTCAATCCCATCCTTGCTGACCCAATCCATTGATGACATTAAGAATGCCGTCGATAAAGGCCCACCCCTTACGCTTGATGAACTCGTGAGTGCTTGCTTACCTTGCTTCTTAACCGAGTCACATTGCGTACAGCTCATACTTTCTCTATAATAGCCTTCGTATATTAACGCTGCGATCAGTATCATTAACGGTGGTGGCATAGATGATCGCCTCTACTTCGTATGGTCTTCTATTTATTGACAAGAGCTTCTTTCCGTGACACCCCCACTGTCCCATAGCTCGAGAACATCCTCACATTGACGGCTAGGTTGCCAAAGGATTCAGTGTTTTCTACGAAGCTGCAGCAGGCTATTATCAGCACGTGTGAGCGCATTCATTTGGTGGAAATTGGGCTATTGTTCACAACAGTTTCATTTAGTGTACAAGGACCTACCGCACCCTCCCAGCGGATATCTTGCCCTTCCTGCCCCATACCAATCCTCGGTTACCCCCAGTGATTTTTGGAAAAACTGGGTCGATTACGCATACCGCGCCGCTGATGGTTCGAACAATAATCCTCTCATACCTAGCTTGGGAATGGCGGGTTCACCCTATGCTCAATCTGTTCCACCCCTGCGCCCCCTGTCGCCCGCTGCATTGCCACCTCCGGAACTCGTCTTCGATAAACTGCTCAAGCGAGACAAGTTTGAACCTCACCCTGGTGGAATCTCGTCTTTGTTCTTCGCTTTTGCGGACATTATCATACACAACATCTTCAACACGGACCCAGAAATCTGGGTGAGAAACAACTCGAGCAGTTATCTGGACCTTAGCCCGCTATATGGTACTTCCGAAAAAACAGTCAAAAGCGTGCGCAAGTCTGATGGCACTGGACAAATACACAACGACGTTTTTACGGACTTTCGTTTGACCTGGATGCCGCCCGCTGTGTGTGCGCTTCTGGTCCTTTTTAGCCGTAACCACAACGTGAGCACTCCCATTTGCCTCTTTGCACCCTTTCCTCACGGTTCTCGAAAAAGTATGTGGCAGAGAAGATTCTCTCTATAAACGAACGTAAAACCTTCTGCTATCCACCACCCACCGATAAGTGCGCCCGAGACCGTCAAGATGAGGAAATATTTCAACGTGCCCGCCTGGTGAACACAAACTACTTTATGCAAATGATCTTGCGCGATTATGTTGGCGCTATCCTCGGCCTCGTGCGCGATGGATCCGATTGGCGTCTCGACCCCTTGATGGTGCGTCCGGAGAGGACTTGATAACGTCTTCGCTCATATTCGAGCCACAGGATATGCGTGATACCAATCACGAGGTTTCCCCCCGCGGCGAGGGCAATGTTGTGTCCATCGAATTCAACTTCGTTTATCGCTGGCATGCGGCATTGTCCGAGCAGGATAGGAAGTGGTCTGAGGAACTTTTTGCGAGACTTTTCCCAGGCACTGATATGAAGACGGTAAGTTGCCCTTCGGAGTCATTATGCACGCCCGTGGCTTACAGCTTGGCAGATCTCCGTAGAAGACTTCAAGAAAGAGTTAGGGAAATTGCGTCCTGATCCAGATGTCAAGCGGTGGGAGTTTGGCGGGTTTGTAATGTCCTCCAGAAACACGAAAAGGAGATACTTACGCTCGGCTTCATAGCATCAAGCGAGATGGATCCGGGCGCTTCAACGATGCAGACATAGCGCGCATTCTTCAAAACGCGACTGAGGCGCCTGCGAGCGCTTTCAAGGCCCGGGGAATACCCGAGGTCTTGCGGGTAGTCGAACTTTTGGGTATCGAACAAGGTCGGAAATCGGGTACTTGCACGGTAAGGATGCTTTAGACGTGTTTCACTGGATCCTCATTCTGCTCTTCTAGATGAACGAGTTCCGCAAGTTTATGGGATTGCAGCGTAAGCTGTTTAAGTCCCATTGCATTGATTCGGGAAAAAACTAATAATTATCATTAGCGTTCAAGACATTCTTGGATTGGAACAAAGATGCCGCCGTCGCTGTGAGTTCACCCTCCTTTTCTTGCTTTGGCTCTCATTTTTGACCCTTCCCGGAGGCTGCTGCTGAGGCTCTATATCATGACATCGACAATTTGGAACTATACGTCGGCCTGCAGGCAGAGCAGGCCAAGGAGCCCAGGCCTGGTGCTGGGCTCTGCCCAGGTTTCACTATTTCGCGTGCCATTCTCTCTGATGCCGTCGCCCTGACTCGCGGAGATCGTTTCATGACGATAGACCATACGCGTATGTGACTTTCTTCCCGTCTGTCGGAATGAATTCCCTAACACATTTCAACAGCATTCAATCTCACCACTTGGGGCTACGATGATTGCCAAGCCAACGCGTCGGACGGATCGTACGGCGGTATGTTGACGAAATTGTTGTTCCGTCACCTGCCAAGTTTCTACCCTGTCACGTCTGCATACTCCCACTTCCCATTCTTGACGCCAACGAAGATGAAGGAGTTTGCCAGAGCCCTCTCCAGTGAGCTTGTGGTCAAGTACAAGTGGGACCGCCCACTCGTACCGACTGGCCCCACCATTGTTCTCAAGAAGTATGCGGAGGTACAGCAAGTGTTCGCAGAGCCCACAATCTTCAACTCGGGGGTTGAACAACGACTCAGCTACTTGTGTGGGGGTGTTAGGGTCAATACCACTCCCGTGCGTCCATCCTCCGTGTGCTGTCGTCCTACCTAACTCGCTCTTCTTTAAAGATTGAGCAGGTCCTTACCAGCGACAAGCAGTTGGAGGAGGCAACTCGAGCGATCTCTCAAATCACGGAGGGACTTATCAAACACAAGAAGCTAACTGCTGTCGGCCCTCAGACTATGTATCTTGATATTGTGCGAGATGTTATCAACCTTATTCCTGTGTATTGGCTGTCAAACAACATCGTAAGTTTGGTTCGTACCGCATGCAGCGCCTTCGGACTCACTTTGTCCTATAATAGGTCGGGTTACCTCTAAAGACTGAGCAAAATCCTCATGGCGCATATAGGGACCAACAACTCTATAGCTGGTTTGCCAATATTGCAACGTGAGCATCCCGAATCTGACTTTCGGTACAAGTTTCGCTCACTCCTCTTCTACAGCTACATCTACCACACCAAACGAGAAAATGAGTGGTACTTGAGGGATCAGTCACAAACCGCCACCCGTGAGACTGTGGGGTACATCAAGGGCCACCTTGCGAGACTGACACGGGGTTTGGTAAGTTGTCGGTATTACATGCGCGCTACATCCAGCTATAACTCTGAGTGCAGACAACCGTCGAGGGCCTCACTGATTCGGTGAAACATTGGGTATCGGGAAAAAATGACAACAGTGAAAGTTTTCTGAAGCCGTTAGTGGACGCTACGGGTTCACATTCAGGTACCAGCGCTTTGGATGAGCTTGCCTGCAGCGTCTTCGCAGCAGTTGTACCTACGGCCGCGCTCTTCTCACAGATCCTTGCCTATGTCGTCGACTTTTACCTTGATGCGAGCAAAGCGTCGCAGCGGGCGGAAATTGTCCGTCTGGTTGACGGCTGTAAGAACGCTCAGGTTATGCCCTTCATTTTTGAAGCTCTTCGTGAGATTTGATCAGTTCATTCATGGGGATGACATCTGACTAGCGAATACAGGTCTGAACCCTCCCGTGAGTGCCAGAGAAAATGAGAAAAAAATGCTGACTAAAAGATGTGCAGTTGGCTAGCGTACTGTTCACTGCTCGAGCTTCCACGACTGTTGGGGGTGTTAAGGTCGCCGAACGTCAACTCGTTTTAGCTAGTATTATCGATGCCACTCGTGATGTAGGTCATCTTGGACAGTGCTTCTCGGAATCCACAATAACCGCTTGTTCAGGGCTCCACATTCGAAAATCCTGACACGCCTAACTATAGGCAGTCCCCAGCGCGCGTTGAGTGTATCCTCGGCTTGGATCGCAAAGGGTAAAGACCACTTCTGTTGTCTCTCCTTTAGTCGCATTCATGATATCTCTGCAGCCTCTTGCATCCCAAATTGTTTGAACAGGTATATATATTCGATCTAGTTGTCAGGGATGCGAGGCCTGACATTTTGACTAGGTCGCACCACTCGTACTCGGGCAGATCTTCAAATTGAATAAATTGCGCCGTCAATCCAGCCTGGGTGAAGTTATTCAGAGTATATCTACTGTACCTGAACAGTACTACTCCCGCGAAAATGGAACCCTCACCCAATTCCCTGTGTCGCTCGCTGTTGAGGTATGTTTGTGTCTTCAAATTGGTTGTGTGGGTAAGGTAGGCTTACGGCAGCATACTAGTTCGATGAGTGAATCTGATGCCAGTGATGACTGGAGGCTAATTGAGACTGTACGATACTTGTTCCATGTACGAAAGAACGTGATGCTCGGAATTTCTCAATTTGACCCGTAACGCGTAACGAGTGAATGACGTCAACCAACGATGGATTTGATTGATCGCTGCGATCCGATGTAATACTTGAAATGGCCCCCTTTATCCCTGGCCTTTCTCTCTCGTCTGTCAGGATGACCCCGTCAAAGTATGGCCTATTTTCGATGCGCCCTCACCCCGATAGGTTTCGAAATATGTCTCCCTCAACAACAAAAGCAAAATCTTTTTTGAAAATTTCTCGTATGTCGTGCGTCGCTCTCCAAGTTTTCCTTACTCTCCAATATCCCGCCTGCCATCCAAAGAGAAACATATGCCATCAAAGCAATCAGACTTTTGACCAGCAGCTCCCATGTTATAAACGTGCTACAATTTCCAATTCCAAACCTCACAACAATCGGCGAAAAGCGAGAACAGAAAAAAAAGAACAAGAGCCTGTAGGCCGACCCAAGGGATTGAACCTCCTGGGTAGCCAAAGTGATTATTGTGAAAGTGTTGTGTGTTAGTTGCCGCTACTGTAACTGGCATTGGTTAAGGTAGGGTTCATTCGCAATCGACAACATCACATGACTTGTTGTAAGCCATAGAAAGTTTGGTAGGCAGTGACTAAATGGCTATTAACTCTGCACAGCATTCAAAAATAAAAAATGTGCCTCAGGCCTAACGGAGCCCTTTTGACTCATTATGTAGATTTGCGGCCGATGATAGCCCTTTTGCATAACTCACGTGATGATGCGGATTGCGAATGAACCAAACCTTACTGATAGCGGTGTCGGAAATCTAAAATCTACGTGCTGATCTATTTTTCGGGTGTAAGGGCGATGAGTTGTGTTTCTGCTGCGCAATACGTCACCATTCTTATATTGCTCTAGAAAAGGACAACGCTGGGTTGTGAGTGTTGTATCATGATGCTGCCAGCATACCTCGCCCTGACCTGCGCAGTCCGAGTCGTTATCGATGGACGGGATTCCAACTCCGAGGCTCCGCAGGCGGCAGCTGCGGCAAGGTACACCAACTTTCACCGACTCCTTTCACAGTTGGTTGTACATCATGATAAGGCTGCACAAGCGTCTGAACTAGCCCTTTACCCTTAAGGCTTCCACGAAGTTTAGAATCCCACCTATTTAAAACAAGCACAACAAATATTACACTCTCACTGTCTCTCTTCGCCATGTATTATCACAATTCTGTTTTAATCATGAAATATCGCGGCAGGAGCATCGCCGTGCTTCAAAACGAATGTTACCGTCTTGAGGTGAGTTATCTTGTTGCCACATCCGTTGCAGCAGCGCGCTGTACATGTTTACTCTGACACCCTACTGATGCTCTCAATTTCGTCTCTGGGTGCGATCGCGTTTATTTATGTTAGGATGTGGTAGGCGTCGCACGACGCAACTTCCAATCCTTAAAGGATGTCGCTCGCGATAAGGTAGTCCTGCTGGCCGAAATTCCAGATTACCGTGATGAAGGGCTTGTTCAAATTACCGATAATGTCTGGCCTAATATCCGCCAGAACGTCAAGTCTGTGACGATTGCTCTAGAATCTGGTATGTTCAGTACCGTTCTCTGTGATAAATCTGGTTCTACTTCTTATCAGAGATGGAGGCTTGATGAACGCCTTCTCGCCGCTATTATCTGATGATGACAGCTCAAGAAGTGGTGAAGGGGACAAGGGTTCACTGGAGCGATAACACAGCATGCGAGGCATTCGAGAGCAGCAGGGAGAAGATCCAACAGTTTGTCATTTTATTCACAGTGGAATTGAAGAATATGAGACCGTGGGAACAAATAAAAGGCAAAGTACTGGAAGGGTATAATGAGTCGGGCCCGCAGCTGATTCAACCGATGTCTCAGCGATCGCTCGGCGAGCCACGGGCAACGCTGGCCTTGTAACCATCTTCGCCTCAGCTGGACTGTCGCAGCATAGCCTGACGGCACACTCGTCAACATGGCTACTGGTACGGAAGCCAATTGCCGTCGCAGCGGTGAAACGCCTTGAGCGAAGGTTGTCGTCCGAGTCGACGCTGCACGAGAATTGGATCGTAGGTTGATACACATGTCGGAGTGGAAGCGGAACTCGGAGGTGGTGGTTATGGAATTTTTGGATATTAGTAATAAAGATAACACATAAGTTATTGGTTGTACAAGGTTCAGGTCAGGACCTGAGTGCACCTTGTCTCTTTACCATGGCAGCGCCCTCCCTTCTCATCGTAAAGTATCGCGGCAGGAGCGTCGCCGTCTTTCACAAGGACTGTGACAGTTATCAAGTGGGTCATCTTGTTGTTACGTCCCTCGCCACAGTGCGCTGTACTCATGCTCTGAGTCTCCTTTCCGGGGTGCGATCGCGCTCATATTAGGATGTCCTTGATGTCGCACAACGCACCTTCGAACCCTTGAAAGATGTGTCTCCAGCCGATTTGGTCCTTCTGGCAACAATTCCCGATTATGAAATCGCAGGCCCCGTTGAAATCACCGAAAATATGTGGCCTACCGTCCGCTCGATCTTGAAATTAGTGACAATTTCCCTAGACTCTGGTACGTCCAGGTGCTGTCCTCAACCATAGACTTTGATTCTACTTCTTCTCAGATATGCAAGCTTTGATGGACGACATCTCACCTCATCCACCTCATCATCGCCACGACCACGGACCGCCAGACTTCCCTGGAAGGCCTCCTCCTTTCAGACCGGCTGCGCCAATGTACCACCCTTCTATGAGACCCCCGCGAGGTGTCACCAGACAACCCTCAGGCCTCCAACCCGGTGATGCTCAGAATCAGACCATCACAGTCACATTCTCTCCCGCCCTCAATCCCCCTCCTGAACCCATTGAAATCAGCGAGCCAGCGCTGTTGTCGAAGAAGGTCTCCGATCTCTATGACATCATAGACGCCAAAACCGGCTACTCATCTACGAACATCACCCTCACTTTTGGAACACAGACTTTGGCCAGCGATCAGACCTTGGCCTCACATAACATTTCTTCTGGGGATGCCATTATGGCCAAGCCATTGCCAGCCCAATCGCCAGCCCCTCGCAAGCCGGTTATCTATCTCTACCCACCTTCCAGCCTTTCCCATGTCATCGTGCAGCTATCGCTCGCCCCATCCTGGGGTTTCTCATCTGTATACCCCCAACCACTGACCACCTCCACCCCGGATGAACATAAATCCACTCAATCCCTCACCTGGGCCATCGCAGCAGAGCCTGATGGCACACTCGTTGAGAAGACGACTGGTACGGAAGTATCGTACCTATACTGGGAGGCGATGTGAGTAGTCACTCGCTCGGTCGTCTGCTCGCGATTGAACTTTCCTCTCCAGCGCGAATCCTCACCTCGTAACACCTGATTCCTCTCGTGCCTCAACTCCGGTAGGAGACGCGGAGACATTTGATCCTTCTCGCCCATCAGTAACTCCGTCAAACTCGATTCTTCTCCCGATAGGCAAAGTCCCGGGTTACTTAGATGCGGCTCTCAAGGCGCTCACGCTTCACACCGAGGCTCGCACCTCGTTCATCACGTTTGTATCCATTGTTATCCCTCAACGAACTTAACTGATGAGAATTTTTGGGAACACCATAGATATTGGCTACCGGATTTAGAAAAGCACGAGTACGTCGCGCTGCGCTTCCTTACTCAGGAATCGTACGAGCATGCAGCACCGATGCTCGTCTCGCCCACACCCGACATCGTCACACGCGTGTTCATGCTCTTCCGTGGTGTGGCCTCCGCAGACGTTGAACTTTGGCAATCGGCAAGCGTACTTACGTCCACTGCGCATGAGGCGACATCCTGGGCGCAGGTTGTTGGCGTCGACGCAGGCCGTGCTTCTGATCGTGGGTTGTTCCGCGTGCTGGAGTGGGGTGGGATGGAGGTCAAGTGAGGCAGTACCATTGGGCGGGTGATCGTAGCATTTCTTGGTTTATGTGTAATGTGCTGGTGCGCTGAGTTTTTTGGTTTGTTCTTCGTGGAATATTGGTTTTCGAGAATTGTGTAACATTTCCTTATGAGGACCAATGTCGACCCTCCCATCGTGTGAAAAGCGCGAGCTAACCTCAGCCTGGGTGTGTTTCTACACACCCTCTTGTGAGCAGCAAACTGCTGCTTGTGATCGTGTACTCCACTTGCCTTATTTGATATTGCCAATTATCATAAACTGAACGATCCATCCGTCTGGCGCACACCAGAAGCGAATCCTACCATGGCTTCTCAACAAGGGTCATCGTCCTCTCTCATCATGACGTATGATGGCAAGAGTGTTTCCGTATCTCGCGATGACTGCCTTCAATATCAAGTGAGTTGTGCTGTCCGAGTCGGCGCTCTGGCGCTCACAATTCCTACAAGGGTGCCATTGCAGTCGCACAACAAAACTTCCCATCCTTGAGTCCTGTGTCTCCAGATAATCTCATCTTTCGCGGAGAAATTCGAGGTCAAACAGGGTTGACTATTGAAATCTCGAGCGATGTCTGGTATCTTTCCCTCCAATCCATGGATTCCGTGACGATTGAGCTCAAGCCGGGATCTGGTATGTTCAGATGATCGTCAAACAACGAGGGCGGCTAATGATGGGGTCTGGTTTGGCAGAGAAGTCTAAGCGGTGGTGGAGAAAATCCACTAATCGACCGGTGCTTCGAAAACCTGTCATTTATCTATACCCACCTTCCAGCCTTTCCCATGTCACCGTACAGCTGTCCCTCGCGTCTTTATGGAGTTTTTCAGCTGTATACCCCAGACCGCAGACTTTAACTACTACCCCAGACGAACGTGAATCCCTAACTTGGACCGTCGCAGCAGAACCTGATGGCACACTTGTCGATAAGACAACTGGAACGGAAGTATCCTACCTGTACTGGGAAGCAGTGTGAGTTTAAATCCGAACCTATCTTTCTCGTCTGGCCGTGACTGAATGTTCCTCCTTAGGATGAATCCTCACGTCATAACTCCTGATGTCTCTCGTGCCTCCACTCCTGTAGGCAACGCGGAGACATTCGATCCTTCTCGTCCATCAGTGACTCCGGGAAACTCGATCCTTCTCCCCATAGGCAAAGTTCCGAGCTACTTAGATGCCGCCCTCAAAGACCTCACCTTGCACACGGAAGCGCGCACCTCGTTCATCACGTCTGTATCTATTCTCCTCACTCTGAGGACAATGTATTAAAGTGGCGTGATATTCGGTGACTGTTCAGATATTGGCTACCGGATTTGCTAAAGCACGAGTACGTCGCGCTCCGGTTCCTCCCACAAGAATCGTATGAGCAAGCCGCGCCGATGGTCGTCTGTCCCGCGCCTGACGTGGTCACACGGGTGTTCATGCTCTTCCGTGGTGTAGCCTCCGCCGACGTTGAATATTGGAAATCGACGAGCGCACTTACGTCCGCGGTAGATGATACAGTATCCTGGACGGAGGTTGTTGGGGTCGACGCAGCGCGTGGGCATGATCTGAGGTTGTTCCGTGTGCTGGAGTGGGGTGGAATGGAGATCAAGTGAGGGCGATGCCGTTTGCGGGGTTGATGATAGATGGGTAATGTTGTAGTTTAACTCAGCGCGAGGAAATGAAAATGCTGGTATTCATAGCTAACCTGTTGTAGTTTAACTAAACAGGTAGTCGATAAGTTTTACTACAGCTAAAAGAAAAAAGACAGAGATACTCACCTCAGCGTGAGGAAATGAAAACGCTGAGGTGTTGCCCCGCCAGGCGGGGGCTTATATGGTCATTGTGTTGTATGTGCAATGTGAATACAAGGAGGGGCTATAGTGGAGTCGAAGGTACTCGAAGAAATTAAAAGTAGGCATCAAAGCCCCTAGTAAAGTACCAAGCAGTTCAAAAAGGATAAACTAGCAAATGCGACGATCTGTCGTCGATGGTCCATGCGCAGCCACTTTAGGGCTGGCTTATGCCCAATCTCCAACAGGTAATGTGCTGATACGCAAATGCTTTGACTTTTCTTTTGCTGTCGTCAGCGCCCATGATCCTTAGTCTTGGTAACATGAGACGACATCATCAATGACATTTTGTGAATCTGCGCATGCTTTGAGAAGTTGGCAGGCCTAGCCCATTCATGTTGTGTGCTGTTTGGTCTCTGCGCCCTAAAGGCGAAAACGTGGGGCGTGGCTGCTTCAGTATCTCATATCCATCTCATCTCTCCTACCCTACTCTTCGCTTCCTTCATACCTATATTTCAGTCTTCGAGGCACATTTCAATACCTAAGAACATACCCACATGATCCAAAATTCGTATGTCACAGTCTCTCACACCTTATCGCTAATTGTCCTTACCTGGGCTGAGCAGCCCAGGTCCTCAAAACTCCGGAGTGGGCTCCATCAGTCGCACCCATGTTAGCGAGACGCAACAAATCTCGCTTCCCCTCCAAGTGACCCGTACGTATCTTTATCATCCCACTCCAACAGATACTACATTTTTGTCTCGTTAGTCCTAAAAGCGCACAATCTTCCCCGTCTCAAGACTGTACTTGGAAGAAAGAGACGATTCTATGCTACTGTGAACCATGGGGAGAGATCGTGGCAGACACAAGCTGTGCGGAGCGTGGGTCAACGTGTTGAATGGAACGAGAACGTCGATGCTTTGTGAGTCTTGTCATATTTCTGTTCCTACGGATAGCTGACTTTCCTGCAGCACTGTACAACCATCCTCCAGTATCACGATATCTCTCTATGCGAAGAAGACTGTGGGGACGGATGTCCTTATTGGAAGGCAGGAGGTTACCTGTGAACCCAGAAATGGTTCGCCTATTTCTTGGAATTCTTAGTGATATTTCTGGCTGAACATCCTACACGAAGAACTTGACATTGTTCTCGGCCATGCTGGCAGACATGGTGGACGTAATACACCGGAGCCCGCCACAGTATTTCTAACGATCGCGGCGTCAGCGAACACAGGTTCCTCTCTGAGTGGGGTAGTCAATACTCCAAACCCTACAACGGCGGATCCGGCTAGCCTTGTTACTACAGGTCCTCATCTCCTTCCCATTAAAGGGGATATTGCTGGGCTGCCAACAGCAGGAGGCCCGACGGTGGAGTCACGTGACACACTCCGCCATGCTCAGGAAGCTCTGGAGAACATTGACACGATGAAGACGTGGAAAAATGCTGTGAATGCTGTCCAGTGGGTAATGGGTACTGTCAGTAAAATTGCAGAAGTATGCCCGGTATCGTTTTTGTTAATCGGTCTTGAACTAACGTCCGCTGCTCAGCTGAACCCTTATGCATCACTAGCATGGAACATGCTCTCCAAGATCCCCGAGGTGCGTCTCCTTGTCTTGTCTCTTTCACTCTTTCTTGTTCACCTTGCCGCCAGGTTTTGCTACAGCAAGTTCAGCGCGACGATAACATCCAAACACTACTTGAGGCAATAGTTGATGCGTTTGAATTCGCGGAAGAGGCCGACCCGTTACGAGACATCAGGCCGGAGTCTAGGCAAGCAAAGATCCTAGAGGACATGCTGAGATGCGTCACCGAATGTGCCGAATTTATCACATCCTATGCGGAGGACGTTAACGTTGGTACGTCGTCTTGGTCTCTCTTGTTCGTCATTATAAACATGTGATTACAGGAAAACGGGTCTTGAAGAATATCGTCGGCCCAGTTGATGAAGAAATCGAACAGCACCGCTCGAACCTCGTCCGATTGCGAGAAAGCTTCCTCGCCCGTGCTGCTGTCATCACCGAGGTTACTGTGATAGAGGCTGGTGCGTAATTGTCATAGCCACACGATCGTTGGATGATCGATCTCACAAGAGGAACACAGAACTCGGTGCAATCATCAGAGAATTGCCTTATAAAGGAGGTTGGCGACTCGGCGATGAGATGCGCTGTCTTTCAGGCACACGCGAAGATTTCCTGGACCATATTGTCAAGTGGATCGAGAATCCGGAATCTAATCGTGGGCTCGTTCTATTTGGCCAGGCTGGCACGGGAAAGTCTTCGATTGCATATGAAATTGCACATCGTTTCGATGACAAATATCTCGGCTGCTACTTCGCCTTTATGAGGAAAGAGCAGTCGAGAGATGGGGCTTATCAGCTGTTCACGACAATTGCCCGGGATCTCTCCGATCGTAACCTTGCGTTCAAGCACGCCCTCGGGAAGGTCGTCAAGGATAAATCTTCACTTCGCAATACCCGAAACTATCGTAAACTTTTCGAATCTCTCCTTATTGAACCGTTGAAGGACTTGTCGCTCCCTACACCGGTTCTTATCATCATCGACGCATTGGATGAAAGTGGAGATGCAGTCGGACAAACTGGATTACACACCTTTCTCGCGGAACACCTTGCCGAACTCCCACGAGCGTTCCGCATACTGATCACTTCAAGACCAGAGGGTGGTATCGAACCTGCATTCACAGGAGCATCGTCTGTCGACACGCTCTACATGGATGACAGTGAACTGGCTGCCAAGACGGAGCAAGATATTCTGTTGTATCTTCAGAAGAATCTGCCTCGGGACGTGTTCAAGGAGCATGGTGCTGAACTGGCAAAGGCGGCAGAGGGCCTGTTCCAGTGGGCAGCTGCCGCATCCGGATTCATAAATGGCCCTCCTGCTAGCTTTGGGTTCAGCAAGAGAAAGTGTGTTCAGCGCCTGTTAGGACACTCTCGAGATGACAGTGGAGAAGATCCGTTGGACAAATTATACAAAGAAATTCTCGAGGGGTACTTCGGACCGCAAGAAGCTCAGATTCTATTTCGTTCCGTCATGGGACAGCTTTTCGCCGCAGTCGAACCGCTCTCGATAGATTCCTTAATCACCTTGCGTCGACATGCCCCCATTGATGACCCCGAGGATTCTGATCCTGTTCTTGAGATGCTCCGTCACCTCGGCTCACTGCTGAGTCACGTGACGTCATCCGATCACACGCGTCCCATCGTTCCTCTCCATACATCATTCCGCGACTTTCTGACGGGCAAGAAGAATGACATGTTTTATGTGGACCTTGGCAATGCACATCGTGAATTGGCACATTCCTGCGTTAGCTTGATGCTCGTCAAGCTCAAGTTTAACATTTGCGAACTCGAGTCATCATACCTTGCGAACAGCGATGTCCCAGACCTTAACTCTCGAATTTGCAAACACATTCCACCTGCTCTATCGTATGCCTGCATTTTCTGGGACAATCACCTGGAACACGTTGATTTCGAGCAAGACCTCTTCGCGAAACTTGGATCCCTGTTCGAGACAAAGTTTCTGTTTTGGCTTGAAGTGCTTAGCATCAAGTGCAAAGTGAATGTTGCTCTTCCAGCATTGTCGTCTCTGACGACATGGCTACGGTCTGGCAAGAGTAAGGTACGTGCATCCCATACTTGAATATGACATTACTGACGATCGCATCATGATTCAATTACAACAGCCGTCTGAAACTGCGGAAAATTTGGTAGCGATTGTGAATGATGGGTCCGCATTTGTGCGGTACTTTGGGATGCCTATTGCAAGGAGCGCACCGCATATCTATATTTCTGCCCTACCATTCGCACCGTCCTCTTCCCTCATCGTCAAGCATTACCTTCATCTATTTCCTCGTACGTTGTGCTTGGAACGCGGGCAGTTGTCTCATTGGCCCGCGTTGGAAATGACGATTCGGGCACATGAAGAACCAATCGACTCTGTTGCGTTCTCACCAGATGGGCACCGCATTGCCTCAGGTTCACGGGATTTCACGATTCGGGTGTGGGATTCCACAACTGGGGAGCTTGTAGCCGGCCCGTTTACTGGACACACTGACACTATCGAGTCGGTTACATTCTCTCCTGGCGGGCAGCACATCGCCTCGGGCTCGAGGGATGGTACGATTCGGGTGTGGGATGCTGCAACAGGCGAGATCTTCGCAGGCCCGTTCACTAGTGACACCAGTCCGCTCTATTCCGTGGCATACTCACCGGATGGGGAGCGCATCGCCTCGGCCTTGAACGATGGCACTATTTGGGTTTGGGATGTTGCCAAAGGAGCCGTCGTGGCAGGGCCGTTTACTGGACACACTACATGGGCCCTTTGTGTTGCATTCTCGCCGGACGGGAAGCGCATCGTCTCATCCTCGGGAGATTGCACAATTCGGGTGTGGGATGCCGCCACAGGAGAGGTTGTAGCGGGCCCGTTCACTAGACACACTGATAAAGTCTACGTGGTTGCGTTCTCACCAAACGGGCAGCTCATCGCCTCGGCTTCGACAGATTGCATGATTCACGTGTGGGACGCTGCAACAGGAGAAGTCATAGCAGGACCATTTATTGGACACACCGATCACGTCTACTCTGTTGCTTTCTCACCAGATGGGCAGCTCATTGCTTCAGCCTCATTCGATTATACGATTCGTGTGTGGGATTCCGCGACAGGAAACGTTGTAGCAGGACCGTTTATTGGACACACCAATAAGGTCTTTTCTGTTGCATTCTCTCCCGACGGACAACGCATCACATCGGCCTCCTTCGATTGCACAATTCGTGTGTGGGGCGCCACAGCAGATGTAGTAGTCGACCCGCTTTCTGGTCACACACATTGGGTCTACGCTGTTGCATTCTCACCGGATAGCCGCCGCGTTGCCTCAGGCTCATACGATCATACAATTTGCGTGTGGGATACCACCACAGGGCAAGTCGCGTCAGGCCCATTTACTGGACACACCGGTCGGGTTTATTCTATTGCGTTCTCACTAGATGGGCAGCGCATCGCCTCAGCCTCGGCGGATCGCACGATTCGTGTGTGGGATGCTGTAACAGGAGAGATGGTAGTAGGCCCGTTTACTGGACACACCGATGAGATCAATTCTGTTGCATTCTCGCCAGACGGCCGGCGTATTGCCTCAGCTTCGGATGACCGCACCATTCGCATCTGGGATGCCGCCACAGGAGTAGTCGTTGTGGGCCCGTTTTCTGGACACAGCAATCGAGTCTTTTCCGTTGCATTCTCGCCGGACGGGAAGCGTATCGTATCCGCCTCTGGAGATCGCAGGATTCGTGTGTGGGATGCTGATAATGGAGAGGACAAAGCAGACCCGTTTGCTGGACACACTCAGATGGTCAGATCTGTTGCATTTTCTCCAGATGGGATGCAAATCGCTTCGGCCTCGAAAGATTGCACGATTCGCATATGGGATACCGCAACAGGGGATGTCATGGTAGCACCATTCACTGGACATACAGATGAGGTCAACTCTGTTGCCTTCTCGCCTGATGGGCAACGTATCGTCTCAGCCTCAGATGATCGCACGATTCGCGTGTGGAATTCTGCGACAGGAGAGGCCATAGCATGCCCATTTACAGGACACACGGGTCGGGTGTTTTGTGTTGCATTCTCCCCAAGCGGACGGTACATTACTTCGGCCTCGGAGGACAACACGATTCGCCTATGGAATGCCCCGACCATAGCAAACCCATTTCCTGGATACACCGAATCGGTTGTAGTCTCGTCGGACATTACGGGCCGGGCCTCACACGATCACACGGTTTGTGCTAAAACAGAAAATATCGGGAAGGACGACATGATGAACAAATTTCTGATTAATAATGATGGGTGGATGTGTGGGGAAAAGGGAGAACTTCTTCTGTGGATTCCCCAGATTCACCGACCATATTTTCATAGGTCCAACACCGTCTGGATAGCAGGCAGATATGAAACTTGGCTTGAACTGCAAAATTTTGTACATGGATCAGATTGGGCTACAGTACATCACGATGTCTAAATAGCGTCGGTTGCAGTTATTTTTTTTGTTTCAAAATCCCTGTACTCACGAGACTGTACCTGTTACCTTTACTACGATCTAGTGGCTGACCTGTTTATATATCACTCTCTGCGTAATTGTCTAAGGCGCTCTCAGACTTGCTCGCGCTGGACCTTTTACCATGAACCACACCTCTAGGGGCCGCCTACCCCTAGAGCCGCGTCTTAGATGACGCTGACGACCATTCCAGGTACAGGGCACCGAAAATTTGTAGGAGGTATGATGAGTGTACTCAGGAGCAAGTGGAGTAGCATCATGTACGCGAAGATGAGCACCTGGTGCTAGGTTGTTTGCGTGGCTTGTATGCAGCCAGGAACATGAGACACACGTCGTTCTTCTCGAGCATGTGAAGCTGCTGCGAGCCTTCGACGCAATAAGTCATTCTTACTCCTATTGGGCCACGAAAGTGATAGAGCACCTCGATTTCCTCGGCATCGCCGTCACGTCGGCACTTGTTGGGGCGCACTTCAAGTTCGACTGCGGGGCCAGACAGAGTGCGTCATCGTAACGAGTCTCTAGCTAAAAATCATAAACCGGCTCTGGAATATTCAGAGAATTCTGATTGTAGTTCCGTAACATAATTCGTCTTCCCTTTTTGGGGTGGGACCTTAGTTTCCGTGATCAGTAATCGCGTGAGCAGAGAATTTGACCCAGTCAACTGGCAGCCGCATCTTAGGCACCTTATATCACAAGGCCACCTAACATAACGCCCTCTCGTGGGGACATGAACTGTAGGTAATGACTCATGAACGAGAAGACAATGATTGGCATGGCAGCCAACTATGATTGAATGTATTGAATTCCAGAACTGAGCGGTGAGTTGTGAAGGTGGGAAATCGGTAAAAGAGACATTTTTTCATGGCCTGACTCGGACAGGGCACGGCCGAACTCTCCACCCTTCCCCGAACGAGAAACTTCTGCTGAGAGGAAATAACACACATATAGTGGGATCACGAGTACAGCCCAGGGCAGTGCACCTGAGAAGGCTGAGCTGCTGCTACTGTCACCAAGATAAGCCAGTAAGTTGGGATTTCGTCACTTCGTCGATGCCGGCGAGGCAAAAATCGGGAAAGATGAGCTGGGGATAGGAACTGAATATATGACCTATTCGCTAGTTTCCACATACAGGTGTTGGTGGTTAGCCTGACGCAAGGCATGCATCCGAGTCTGATTTGAGAGCGCCCCACTCATTTCTCCACTTTCCGGAACGGCCCATCGGGCACGTGATTTGGCTTGTGATCGTGTACTCCACTTGCCTTATTTGATATTGCCAATTATTCTAAACCGAACGATCCACGACTGGCGCACACTAGAAGCGAATCCTACCATGGCTTCTCAACAAGGGTCATCGTCCTCTCTCATCATGACGTATGATGGCAAGAGTGTTTCCGTATCTCGCGATGACTGCCTTCAATATCAAGTGAGTTGTGCCGTCCGAGTCGGCGCTGTGGCGCTCACAGTTCCTACAAGGTGCTATTGCAGTCGCACAGCAAAACTTCCCATCCTTGAGCCCTGTGTCTCCAGATAATCTCGTCATTCGCGGAGAAATCCAAGGTCAAACAGGGTTGACTATTGAAATCTCGAGCGATATCTGGTATCTTTCCCTCCAATCCATGAATTCCGTGACGATTGAGCTCAGGCCGGGATCTGGTATGTTCAGATGATCATCAAACAATGAGGGCAGCTAATGACAGGGTCTGGTCTCGCAGAGAAGCCTAAGCGGTGGTGGAGAAAATCCACTAATCGGCCAGTGCTTTGAAAACCTGTCATTTGTCTATACCCACCTTCCAGCCTTTCCCATGTCACCGTACAGCTGTCGCTCGCGTCTTTATGGAGTTTTTCAGCTGTATACCCCCAACCGCAGACTTAAACTACTATCCCAGACGAACGTGAATTCCTCACTTGGACCATCGCAGCAGAACCTAATGGCACACTCGTTGATAAGACAAGTGGAATGGAAGTATCCTACCTGTACTGGGAAGCGGTGTGAGTTGACCTCCCAACCTATCTTTCTTGTCTGGCCGTGACTGAATGTTCCTCCTTAGCGTGAATCCTCATGTCATAACTCCTGATGTCTCTCGTGCCTCCACTCCTGTAGACAATGCGGAGACATTCGATCCTTCTCATCCATCAGTGACTCCGGGAAACTCGATCCTTCTCCCCATAGGCAAAGTTCCGGGCTACTTAGATGCGACCCTCAAAGCCCTCACCTTGCACACGGAAGCGCGCACCTCGTTCATCACGTCCGTATCTATTCTCCTCACTCCGAAGACAATGTATCAACGTGGCATATTCGGTGACTGTTCAGATATTGGCTACCGGATTTGCTAAAGCATGAGTACGTCGCGCTCCGGTTCCTCCCACAGGAATCGTACGAGCAAGCTGCGCCGATGATCGTCTGTCCCACGCCTGACATGGTCACACGCGTGTTCCGTGGTGTAGCCTCCGCCGACGTTGAATATTGGCAATCGGTGAGCGCACTTACGTCCGCGGTAGATGATACCGTATCCTGGACGGAGGTTGTCGGGGTCGACGCAGCGCGTGGGCATGATCTGAAGTTGTTCCGTGTGCTGGAGTGGGGCGGAATTGAGATCAAGTGAGGGCGATGCCATTTGAGGGGTGATGATAGATGGGAAATGTACTGATACGCAAGGGCTTTGATTTTTGCTGTCGTCAGTCGTCAGTCTTATCTCTTTTAATTTAATTTATTTCTTTAAAACTATCTGTTTATTTATTTACTTAATAAGATTTAAACAAAAACAAATTTTTTATAATTTTATAATTTAAACATGGGACGACACCGACAATGACATTTTGTGAATCTGCGCATAAAGTTGGCGGGCCTCTCCGGGACATGAACCTTCCGTACTCGATCTCTTCCTCGTTAACTCCCTGGCTGCAGCCACCCTCGATCTTTCCCCTATCACCGTCTCTTTCGATCTCTCTCTTCACTCCGACCATGCCGCTCTCTCCACCATTCTCTCCCTTCACTCCCCTCTTCCTTCCCCCCCCTCTTGGGGCCTCCCGGGGTTCAAGGTGATTGATGACATGGAAGACGCCTGGAAACACGCCTTCCGTTCCCTCCCGATCACACCCCCGATTACCTTAGTCGCCGACCTTTCCAGGGAAGCCGATCGCCTCCTACAGGACATCGACACAGTCTGCTTGGACTTCTTTGACCGCCGTTCAACCCCGGACCCTCGGGGGGCCAGGTGGTGGAACCAAGAATGCTCTGCCGCTCTTGCTCTCTGGAAGCAGGCCCCACCTCCTCTTCGTGCACCTCTTTACCATGCCCTCCGTACCACCATTACAAAGGCCAAACGCGACGCCGCTCACGATTTCCTCGATCACTGCTCCCCGGATAACCTCTGGAAAGCTGCCCGTTGGCGGCACGGCCGCTCAGTCTCTCTCATCCCCCCTCTTCTTGACTCTGCCACAGACTCCTTAACCGCCGACCCACCTGCCATGGCAACCATCCTCCAATCCCGGTTTTTTCCACCCCTCCCCCCTGGGAAGGCGGTCACACTCCCTTCGGACCCCCCTCCTTTACCCGTCCGGCATCATGGCCCTGTCACTCTTTCTGAAATTTGTTCGGCGCTGGCACCCACCTCCAACAAATCGGCTCCTGGCCCTAGCGGCATCGGCTACAAACTTCTCAAATGGGCCTTCGCCGCTTCCCCCTCACGCTTCGTTACTCTCTTCTCGGCTGCTCTCTCCCTTGGAGTCCACCCTTGGAAGACGGCCCGGGTCATCGTCCTCCACAAACCGGGTAAACCGGATTACTCCCTGGCTAAGGCCTACAGACCCATCAGCCTCCTAGAGTGTGCCGGCAAGCTCTTGGAAAAGATAGTCGCCAAACGCCTCCTAGCCGACCTTAACAATTATCACATCCTTCCCCCCCTCCAATTTGGCTCCCAGGACTACAGCAGCGCCGTAGATGGAGCCGGACACTTGGCCCATCTAGCACAGTCTTGCCTCAAGGCCGGACACGTTGCTGCAACCATCTTCTTCGACATCCAGGGTTTCTTCGACAACCTGAACCCCACTCGGGTCGCCCACCTCCTTCACATTTACGGCTTCCCACCGCCCCTAGTACAATGGACGCTTTCTTTCCTTTCCGATCGGACAGCCTCACTTTCCTTTAATGGTTACTCACACGACCCCCAGTCACTCTCTTACGGCACCCCTCAAGGCTCGCCTCTTTCACCTATCCTTTCAGCTATTTATACGGCCCCCCTCCTCACTCTCCTTAACTCTTCAGACCCCTCCCCCTTCACTTCCTTCCAGTTATATGTTGACGACGGCTGCATCACTGCCAGTGGGGAAACGTACCGCTCTGCAGCGTCGAAGGCCGCGCGTTTGTACGAGCAAGCAGCTTCCTGGCTATTTGATGTGGGGCTCCGGCTCGACCCGGAGAAGACGGAATTCATGATCTTCCGCACCTGCCATGTCGAACGCCATTTTGGCCCTCATCTAACTTGCCTCGCTCTCCGGGATCCCTCCAACGGTGAGTACACAGTCAAATCATCCAAGGTGGTTCTGTCAAGGCTCAGAAGGGCCTTGTGCTCGACGTGAGCTTAGTCGCGTGACCTAGTCTTCAAAGGGCTAGCGTCACGTGACACTTGAGGTTGCTGACTAAACTTGAGGGCACGTGAGACCTATCACGTGACCGTGGGTACTTGATGATGATGTAACGGATGACTAAGCCGCAGTGGTCACGAGGCTTAGTCTGACTAATCAGGGTTCAGGGTTCTATGTCCCACTGGCTCTACTCAGGAGGAGGGCGTCGTGCTGACGGATGCACTCCTGGTATTGTCAATGATCTCTAGGGCCCCTCTCTGGTAGGCAAGAGCTAATCCTCCTAACACACTAGAGGTTAGGGAGGAAGACTTAAGAGATGAGAGGGGAGACCGAAAGGTCTTTGGAAAGTGGGAAGATGGTGGTTCTGATTAAAGATGAAGTGAAGACTAAAGACAAGGGGCACTGAAGGTGCCGGCTTATATACTACTAGGGTGTGACGCTTACTAAGGGAGTCTCAGGGATGTCACATAGGGTGACATCACGATATAATATAGATAGGGGCTAAACAGGGGCTGATTGAGATAGCATCGAGATAGGATCGAGATGTATCTCGATCCATCAATCTCGGGGTAACCTCGGTGCTGCGCCGGAGTGATCTCGGTGCTGCGCCGGAATGATGTTGGGGTCACATCGGGGTAATCTCGGGGAAACTGTATCGTAACTGAATCTGTATAGTACTGTATAGTATTTATGTAAGCGAGATCGGATCGGGGATAGATCGAGCGTCACGTGTCTTCACTGTTTACTTAGCTTGGTTCTTGTTTGTTATTGTTGTTTATATGGCTTGAAATGGTTTGAATTTCCCACGGTTGCAAGTGGTACTTTTCTGAACGTCATGTGACGGTGGAACCGTAACAGGTTCGCTACCTAGGTATCTACTTCAACCCCACACTTTCGTGGAAAGAACACGTCTCCATCATGGCCTCCAGAGCCCGCTCCTCCCTAGCGGCCCTGGGGGTCCTCGGCAACTCTGTTCGAGGCTTGGACTTCGCTAATTGGCGGAAAGTCTACCTCGCAGTAATTCTTCCAATTCTCACGTACGGTTCTCCCATTTGGTTCACTGATGTCAAACAGAAAGGCTTGGTTCAGCCCCTTCAGGTGGCACAGAACCAAGCCTGTCGCCGCCTCAGTGGTGCCTTCCGTACTACACCTACTGCCCCGCTCCATCATCTACTTAGCATCCCTCCTATACGATACACCCTGCTTAAACTCAGAACCCAGTACATCACTCGCCTCTCATCGCTTCCCCCATCCTCCCCTCTACTCACATCGGTCTGGTCCAACCCCATCTCCAGATGGCGTCTCACCTTCCTTCCCCTTACGAACCTTTGGTCTTTAGTTAAATCCAGAACCCCCCCACTCTTTCCTTTCTCGTACCCTTCCCCCCCATACTCGTCCGCCTGGTCACACCAGGGCTTCACTTCCTTTGTTTCCTCCCCTAAGGCGGTACACTCCCTCACTCGTTCCCTCATTACTAAACCCCCCCCTCTTGCCCACTGCCTTTACATTAGATCCCTTCCTATCCCCACCCCTGACTCTTACGGACATGCCTTCTTACTTTACAGTGGGGAGAGGTTGCTACAGTCGGGGGTGTCGGTGGACACGGACCGTAGATGGTCACTCCTCAAGGCCCTCTCGCAGGGCCTCAATTTTTTCCTCTCACTCCCTTCGGGGGGCTTTCTCTATATTCTCCTACCAAACAGATTAGTGCTACCTTGTCTTATGAACACTTCCGCTAAGTCCCCCTTTCTCTCTTTTGCCTCCTACTTTACTTCTTCTCTTTCTTCATTTTTGGACCCTTCCCCAGCGCGCGCCGTTGAGCTACGGCTCTTCAAGGAGTCTTGGGCTTGTGTCCCTGGGTCGGAGGAATTGGATCGCCTCCTTGGAGACTTGCAGCCTACCTTGGTGGTTGAACCCCCAGTCCCCCCCTCTAATTTCGCTTTCGACTTATGGGGGAAAGAGCTCACCTCTGGGGAACTCCCTCGCACGCCAGGCCACAAGGCCTGGCGCGCGTGCCCTAACACCCCGTCGAACCAACCTCCTCCATTTGTGCGGGGACTACTCTCCCACAAAAACAGGCATCTCTTCATGTCCGGACTACAAATCCTCAGTCAACACGCCTTCTTCGCCAACTATAGCGACCAGTTCCGGCCGATGGCAGGAGACAACACCTTCTGCCCCTGCAATGACGTCCCCTTCACACCCACACTCTCACCACTTCACTCAGGCCCACCCACACCGGCCCCCATTCACCGCTACTCCATCAACCACATCCTCTTTGACTGCCGCCTCCACTCTGACCATCGTGCCTCCACTATAGAGGGATTCTCCTCACAGTACCTCTTCTCTACTGAAGCAGGCGGCCGACGTCTCGCCCAATTCCTACTCCTCTCACAACAAGGCCTCCGGCCCCTCCCACCCCGCCCTGACCCCCCTTGAATGATTCCAGCCTAGGCCGCGCTCCCTTCTTTCTAGCCTCCTCTTATTATACTCCTTCTTTCCCCCCTTCTCATTTACCTTGTTTCCTTACTTGTGTCTCCGATTGGATAGTACCCTGTACAGAGTAACTTAGTCTTGTCGCAATATACGCGGGGACTATAAACCCCAATTCAAAAAAAAAAAAAAAAAAAGTTGGCGGGCCTAGCCCGTTGATGTTGTGTACTGTTTGTTCTCAGCGCCCTAAGGCGAAACGTGGGGCGTGGCTGCTACAGTATCTCATATCCATTTCATCTCTCCTACCCTACTCTTCGCTTCCTTCATACCTATATTTCAGTCTTCGAAGCACATTTCAATACCTAAGAACATACCCACATGATCCAAAATTCGTATGTCACAGTCTCTCACACCTTATCGCTACTTGTCCTTACCTGAGCTGAGCAGCCCAGGTCCTCAAAGCTCCGGAGTAGGCTCCATCAATCGCGGCCATGTCAGCGAGACGCAACAAATCTCGCTTCCCCTCCAAGTGACCCGTACGTGTCTTTATCATCCCACTCCGACTGTTACTAAAATTTTCTCCCGTTAGTCCTAAAAGCGCACAATCTTCCCCGTCTCAAGACCCTACTTGGAAGAAAGAGACGATTTTATGCTACTGTGAACCATGGGGAGAGAACATGGCAGACACAAGCTATGCGGAGCGTGGCTCAACGTGCGGAATGGAACGAGAACGTGGACGCTTTGTGAATCTTGTCATATTTGTGTTCCTACGGATAGCTGAGTCTCCTGCAGCACTGTACAACCATCCTCCAGTATCACCATATCTCTTTATGTGAAGAAGACTGTGGGGACGGACGTCCTTATTGGAAGTCAGGAGATTACCTGTGAACCCCGAAATGGTTCGCATATTTCTTGGAATTCTTAGTGACATTTCTGGCTGAACATCCTACACGAAGAATTTGACGTTGTTCTCGATCATGCTGGACATAATACATCGGAGCCCGCCACAGTATTCCTAACGATCGCCGTGTCAGCAAACACAGGTTCCTCTCTGGCTGGGGTAGTCAATACCTCGCACCCTACAACGACGGATCCAGCTAGCACTGTTGCTACGCGTCCTAATGTCCTTTCCATTAAGAGGGATATCACTAGGCTGCCAACAGCAGGAGGCGCGACGGTGGAGTCACGTGACAGAATCCGTCATGCTCAGGAAGGTCTTGACAACATTGACACGATGAAGACGTGGAAGAATGCTGTGAATGCTGTGAAATGGGTAATGGGCGCTGTCAGTAAGATTGCAGAAGTATGCCCAGTATCGTTTTTGTTAATCCGTCCTGAGCTAACTTCCGCTGCTCAGCTGAACCCTTATGCAACACTAGCATGGAACATGCTCTCAAAGATCCCCGAGGTGCGTCTCCTTATCTTGTCCCAGGACGACATCTCACTGTTTCTTGTTCACCTTGCCGCCAGGTTTTGCTACAGCAAGTTCAGCGTGACGATAATGTCCAAACACTACTTGAGGCGATAGTCGATGCTTTTGAATTCGCGGAAGAGGCCGACCCGTTACGAGACATCAGGCCGGAGTCTAGGCAAGCAAAGATCCTAGAGGACATGCTGAGATGCGTCACCGAATGTGCCGAATTTATCACATCCTATGCGGAGGACGTTAACGTTGGTACGTCGTCTTGGTCTCGCTTGTTGGTCATTATAAACATGTGATTACAGGAAAGCGGGTTTTGAAGAATATCGTCGGCCCAGTTGATGAAAAAATTGAACAGCACCGCTCGAACCTCGTCCGACTCCGAGAAAGTTTCCTCGCTCGTGCTATTGTCATCGCCGAGGTTACTATGATAGAGGCTGGTGCGTAATTATCATAGTCACACGATCGTTGGATGATCGATCTCATGGGGAACACAGAGCTGGACGCCAAAATCAGAGAATTGCCTTATAAAGGAGGCTGGCGATTCGGAGATGAGATGCGCTGTATTCCAGGCACACGCGAAGACTTCCTGGACCATATTGTCAAGTGGATCGAGAATCCAGAATCTAATCGTGGGCTCGTTCTATTTGGCCAGGCTGGCACGGGAAAGTCTTCGATTGCATATGAAATTGCACATCGTTTCCATGACAAATACCTCGGCTGTTACTTCGCCTTTCTGAGGAAAGAGCAGTCGAGAGATGAGGCTTATCAGCTGTTCACAACAATTGCACGGGATCTCTCCGATCGTAACCTTGCGTTCAAGCACGCCCTCGGCAGGGTAGTCAAGGATGAATCTTCCCTTCGCAATACCCGAAATTATCGTACACTTTTCGAATCTCTCCTTGTCGAACCGCTGAAGGACCTGTCGCTCCCTCTGCCGGTTCTTATCGTCATTGACGCATTGGATGAGAGCGGTGATGCAGTCGGACAAACTGGATTACACAAATTTCTCGCCGAACACCTTGCCGACCTCCCACGAGAGTTCCGCATACTCATCACTTCAAGACCAGAGGGTGGTATCGAACCTGCATTCACAGGAGCATCGTCTGTCGACACGCTCTACATGGATGACAGTGAACTGGCCGCCAAGACGGAGCAAGATATTCTGTTGTATCTTCAGAAGAATCTGCCTCGGGACGTGTTCAAGGAGCATGGTGATGAACTAGCAAAGGCATCAGAGGGCTTGTTCCAGTGGGCAGCTGCTGCATCCGGATTCATAAATGGCCCTCCTGCTAGTTTTGGGTTCAGCAAGAGAAAGTGTGTACAGCGCCTGTTAGGACACTCTCGAGATGACAGTGGAGAAGATCCGTTGGACAAATTATACAAAGAAATTCTCGAAGGGTACTTCGAACCTCAAGAAGCTCAGATTCTATTTCGTTCCGTCATGGGACAGCTTCTTGCTGCAACCGAACCGCTCTCGATAGATTCCTTAATCACCTTGCGTCGGCATGCCCCCATCGATGACGCCGAGGATTCTGATCCTGTTGTTGAAATGCTCCGTCACCTTGGCTCACTGCTGAGTCACGTGACTTCATCCGACCATACGCGTCCCATCGTTCCTCTCCACACATCATTCCGCGACTTTCTGACGAGCAAGAAGAATGGCATGTTCTATGTGGACCTTGATGGTGCTCATCGTGAATTGGCACATTCCTGCGTTAGCTTGATGCTCGTCAAGCTCAAGTTTAACATTTGCGAGCTCGAGTCATCATACCTTGCGAACAGCGATGTCCCAGACCTTAACTCTCGAATTTGCAAACACATTCCACCTGCTCTATCGTATGCCTGCATTTTCTGGGACAATCACTTAGGACATGTTGATTTCGAGCAAGACCTCTTCGCGAAACTTCGGTCCCTGTTCGAGACAAAGTTTCTGTTTTGGCTTGAAGTGCTTAGCATCAAGTGCAAAGTGAGGGTTGCTCTTCCAGCATTGTCTTCTCTGACGACATGGCTACGGTCTGGCAAGAGTGAGGTATGTACATCCCATACTTGAAAATGACATTTACTGACGATGACGTCATGATACAATTACAACAGGCGTCTCAAAATGCGGAACATTTGATGGCAATTGTGAATGATGGCACCGCATTTGTGCGGTACTTTGGGATGCCTATTGCAAGGAGCGCACCGCATATCTATATTTCTGCCCTACCATTCGCTCCGTCCTCATCCTACATCGCCAAGCGTTACCTTCATCTATTCCCTCGTACGCTGTGCTTGGAGCGCGGGCAGTTGTCTCATTGGCCTGCGTTGGAGATGACGATTCGGGCACATGAAGAATCAATCGACTCTGTTGCGTTCTCACCAGATGGGCAGCGCATTGCCTCAGGCTCACGGGATTCCACGATTCGGGTGTGGGATGCCACGACCGGGGAGCTTGTACCAGGCCCGTTTACTGGACACACTGGCAAAATCGAGTCGGTTGCATTCTCTCCTGGAGGGAAGCACATCGCCTCGGGCTCGAGGGATGGTACGATTCGGGTGTGGGATGCTGCAACAGGAGAGATCTTCGCAGGCCCGTTCACTCGTCACGCAGGTCAGGTCTATTCTGTGGCATACTCGCCGGATGGGGAGCGCATCGCCTCGGCCTTGCAAGATGGCACCATTTGCGTATGGGATGTTGCAAAAGGAATCGTCGTGGCAGGGCCATTTACTGGACATACTGCATGGGTCGGTTGTGTTGCATTCTCGCCGGACGGGAAGCGCATCGCATCATCCTCGGGAGATTGCACAATTCGGGTGTGGGATGCCGCCACTGGAGAGGTTGTAGCAGGCCCGTTCGCTAGACACACGGATGATGCCTACGTGGTTGCTTTCTCACCAAACGGGCAGCTCATCGCCTCGGCCTCGACAGATTGCATGGTTCACGTATGGGATGCTGAGACAGGAGAAGTCATAGTAGGACCATTTATTGGACACACCGACCGCGTCTACTCTGTTGCATTTTCCCCAGATGGGCAGCTCATTGCCTCTGCCTCCTTCGATTATACGATTCGTGTGTGGGATTCCGCGACAGGAAACGTTGTAGCAGGACCGTTTATTGGACACACCAATCCTGTCACTTCTGTTGCATTCTCTCCCGACGGACACGCATCACATCGGCCTCGTTCGATCGCACAGTTCGTGTGTGGGGCGCCACAGCAGACATCGTAGTCGACTCTCTTCCTGGTCACACCAATCGGGTCTATGCTGTTGCATTCTCACCGGATGGCCGGCGCGTTGCGTCAGCCTCATTCGATCATACAATTTGCGTGTGGGATACAACAACAGGGCAAGTCGCGTCGGGCCCATTTACTGGACACACCGGTCGGGTTTATTCGGTTGCATTCTCACCAGATGGGCAGCAAATTGCCTCAGCCTCGGCGGATCGCACGATTCGTGTGTGGGATGCTGTAACAGGAGAGATGGTAGTAGGCCCGTTTACTGGACACACCGATGAGATCAATTCTGTTGCATTCTCGCCAGACGGGCGGCGTATTGCCTCAGCTTCGGATGACGACACCATTCACATCTGGGATGCCACCACAGGAGTGGTCGTTGTGGGCCCATTTTATGGACACACCGATCTAGTTTTTTCCGTTGCATTCTCGCCGGACGGGAAGCGTATTGTATCGGCCTCTGCAGATGGCACGATTCGTGTGTGGGATGCTGAAAATGGAGAGGCCAAAGGAGACGCATTTACTGGACACACTGAGCTGGTCAGATCTGTTGCATTTTCTCCAGATGGGATGCAAATCGCTTCGGCCTCGAAAGATTGCACGATTCGCGTATGGGATGCTGCAACAGGAGAGGTCATGGTAACACCATTCACAGGACATACAGATGAGGTCGGCTCTGTTGCTTTCTCGCCCGATGGGCAACGTATCGCCTCAGCCTCAAACGATCGCACGATTCGCGTGTGGAATTCTGCCACAGGAGAGGCCATCGGATGCCCATTTACAGGCCATACGGGTCGGGTGTTTTGTGTTGCATTCTCAACAGACGGGCGGTACATTGCTTCGGCCTCGGAAGATAACACGATTCGCCTATGGGATGCTCCAACAGTAGCAAAGCCGCTTCCTGGATACACCGAATCGGTCGACTCTGTTGTAGTGTCGTCGGACATTACGGGCCGGACCTCACACAATCACACGGTTTGTGCCAAAACAGAATATATTGGGAAGGACGACATTATGAACAAATTTCTAATTAATAGTGATGGGTGGATGTGTGGGGAAAAGGGAGAACTTCTTTTGTGGATTCCCTAGGTTCACCGACCATATTTTCATAGGTCCAACACTGTTTGGATAGCAGGCAGATACGAAACTTGGCTTGAACTGGAAAAACTTGTACATGGATCAGATTGGGCTACAGTACATCACGATGTCTAAATAGCGTCGGTTGCAGTTATTTTTTTATTTCAAAATCCCTGTACTCACGAGACTGTACCTGTTACTATTACTATGATCTAGTGGCTGACCTGTTTATATATCACTCTCTGCGTGATTGTCTAAGGCGCTCTCAGACTTGCTCGCGCTGGCCCACCTTTTACCATGAACTACACCTCTAGGGGCCGCCTACCCCTGGAGCTGCGTCTGAGATGACGCTGACGACCATTCCAGGTACAGAGCACCGAGAATTTGTAGGAGGTATGATAAGTGTACTCGGGAGCAAGTGGAGTAGCATCATGTACGCGAAGATGAGCACCTGGTGCTAGGTTGTTTGCGTGGCTTGTACGCAGCCAGGAACATGAGATACACGTCGTTCTTCTTGAGCATGTAAAGCTGCTGCAAGTCTTCGACGCAATAAGTCATTCTTACTCCTGTTGGGCCACGAAAGAGATAGAGCACCTCGATTTCCTCGGCATCGCCGTCACGTCGGCCCTTGCTGGGCGCACTTCAAGTTTGACTGCGGGGCCAGACGGAGTGCGTCATCGTGTTGAGACGGGCCGGTAGCGCGGGAACATTCCCGGGCAGTACGGACAGTGTCACGGACCGGATCTAACCGGTCCAAGCGTACAATGTAGATATTCGTAGATAATTGATTAATACATTCTTTACCATTGTGCACGCTCCCTATTCTCTCAGAAAGGACAATGATGGCATTATGTTTATTGTACATCTATTGTATGAGGCCCTAGGCCAATGCACGCTCCTTCTATGTATTTAAAGGACATTTCCCAGCTGCTATCACTTCAGTCTCTTACACATCGACTGAAGTGAGTATTACGATTACATCATCTTTTACCTTATTTGGACTCACGCGACTTTTACTTAGCGCTATCTTATCTAGGTAAATTATGATTATGAAATACAGTCTCTTACACATCGACTGAACGCTATCTTATCTAGCGTTATCTAATCTACCTCAGCCGCTGCTTTTCATCACATCGTAACGAGTCTCTAGCTAAAAATCATAAACCAGCTCTGGAATATTCAGAGAATTCTGATGGTAGTTCCGTAACATAATTCGTCTTCCCTTTTTGGGGTGGGACCTTAGTTTCCGTCATCAGTGATCGCGTGAGCAGAGATTTTGACCCAGTCAACTGGCAGCCGCATCTTAAGCACCTTATATCAAAGGCCACCTAACATAACGCCCTCTTGTGGGGACATGAACTCCAGGTAGTGACTCATGAACGAGAAGGCGGTGATTGGCATGGCGGCCAACTATGATTGAACGTATTGAACTTCGAAACTGAGCGGTGAGTTGTGAAGGTGGGAAATCGGTAAAAGAGACATTTTTTCATGGCCTGACTCGGACTGAGTCATCGGCGTCCAGAAACAGAGCGAGGTGCCTTGCGCATGGCACGCCCGCAGTCAGCTCTGGGAGGTGGGATGTTTTTGGGCCCGGGTAGTCTCATCCGAGGTGTGAAAGGGTCGCTTGCATCCGGTCTCGTTGATTTCTCAAGAGCATCGGGATAGGAGATGCGGAGATGATAGGCAGCAAGGAAGGTTCGAGTCGGAGTGCGGGGAGTACATTGGTGTGGCCATGGATTCGCGATCTGTTACATGGGACAAGGAATCAGTGATTAGGGAGATCACGGGAGGAGTGTCCCTACAGCAGTGCTCGCATATGTCGGGAGGGTCATAATGTATTCCTGAGTGGAGATGCTGCAATGCAACGGAGGGTGCCTTTTGGTTGTCTGGAATTGGCAGTACTTGAATGGCAAGTGGAGGTTTTGATGGGGGAGGAACGAGTGCGGGAAGATGAAACGATGGAGGATGATATCAAAGAGGACAATGTGACAGATGATTCACTGCTATAAGTCAAGTCACTGCCTTCGATAATAGCCGTCCTCCACCGATCGACATCACTATAAGAAATCCCGGACTTGTTCTCGGAATAGGGTACAACAACGCCGTCATATCTAGAAGGAGAGGCATACACGTGAGCGTGACGCTGCGCTTCCTTTGAAGAGATGGACTTGGTCTCTTTTCTCTATTTTGAGAGGGCAAAGGGCTTCTTTGACGAGTATGAGAAGATTTGAATAAGCCAAACTCAAAGACGGTGCTGAAGTCTGACTTGCTGCTGTGACTAAGAGATGTTAGATTAGAGACACTTACCATTCGGTATATTGAGCCCTCTCCAATGTTCCTTGTGAGCTACATGCCCCATCGGGTGATTATTGACCCTAAGGAAAAGGCACACGCGTACTTGACGTTGGCCGTAGTTTGCTGGAGTAGTTGAATATGTGAAAAAGCTCGGGCGGGTGCTGCACCGGTACGTAATGGCATATATGAGAGGAGAGTGGCCAGGAACACCGCCGACCCGATGAAAGCGACATGGTACAGTATCGGGCAGCGTATCCAGAGGATGTAAGATTAGCGCTGTGCTCGGCCCGGCAAAAAACTGTGAGCCGGTCGAAGCCCAAAGCCCTTGCATGTCGTGCAACCGGAGGCCATCAGTTTTAAGATGGACGGGCATGTGCTCGAATGGCAGAAGTGGAAGATGCACATTGGTGGATTATTCGTAACAGTTTCCTAACGATCTACATCTGCTGATTTGTTCCTCTGAATGGTGCCCATAAATGTAGACTTGAGCCATCGTGAAGGAATTGCGCTCTCGCATTCACATACAATGACGATGGAGTCTTGTGCCCGTTATTTTACTGTCTCTCGCTCACAGTGATGATGGTGCCCTGCGGCGCACCCAAGTATCCTCATCCATGAAAGTTTTGCTTTTGATAGGTGACCAATGGAAGGACTAGAGAAAGAAGCTGATATAGACAAAATGACGCTCAATTAGAGTATAACATTCTACTGCGATCTTACTCTACCCGCCTCCCACCATCATATAATGCACCTCTCACCTCGCATCCGTGGCAGTTGTACCAGTGTGGCGGAGAGCGGTACGTGAGTCCCACTCTCCACGATTCCTTGTATTTATCCGAGATAAAAGAGGTTCAAAAGGGTCCGAGATCAAACAAATCTATTGCGAAATGAGGAGTGTACTCTCGGAAAACATCGAATGGTCGGGCAAGTCAGGAAATCTGAGGAAGGAAAAAAATATTGCGTAAGCTTTTGATGGTTCCTGCAAGGCACGACGATTATAGCCCGCCAGCCAGACCCCGTGAACCCCAGCCCTGCCCCCGTTCTTCTTGCTCAGGCTGCCAACACGACACGCAAGCCGCGACTGCCACAGCACCTAGCTCGGGGCTCGAGTGCCGCGGCCGCGGTGCAGCTCCCTCTCCACGCTCACGCTCACCACGCTTCTCCCCGCTACCACACTCGTCGATAAGACAACTCGAACGGAAGTACCCTACCTGTATTGGGAAGCAGTGTAAAGTTCAATTTCGAACCTAGCTCGCTCGTCTAGCCATGATTGAATGTTCCTCCTCAGCGTGAATCCTCACCTCAGAACTCCTGATGTCTCTCGTGCCTCCACTCCTGTAAGCAACGCGGAGACATTCGATCCTTCTCATCCATCAGTGACTCCGGGAAACTCGATCCTTCTCCCCATAGGCAAAGTTCCGAGCTACTTAGATGCCGCCCTCAAAGCCCTCGCCTTGCACACGGAAGCGCGCACCTCGTTCATCACGTCCGTATCTATTCTCCTCACTTCGAAGACAATGTATCAACGTGGCATATTCGGTGACTGTTAAGATATTGGCTACCGGATCTGCTAAAGCACGAGTACGTCGCGCTCCGCTTCCTCCCACAGGAGTCGTACGAGTAAGCTGCGCCGATGGTCGTCTGTCCCACGCCTGACGTGGTCACACACGTGTTCATGCTCTTCTGTGGTGTAGCCTCCGCCGACGTTGAACTTTGGCAATCGGCGAGCGCACTTACGTCCGCGGTAGACGATACAACATCCTGGACGGAGGTTGTCGGAATCGACGCAGCGTGTGGGCATGATCTGAGGTTGTTCCGTGTGCTGGAGTAGGGTGGAATTGAGATCGAGTGAGGGCGATGCCATTTGCGGGAGTGATGATAGATGGGTAAAGTACTGATACGCAAGGGCTTTGATTTTTGCTGTCGTTAACGCCCATGATTCTCAGTCTTGGTAACATGAGACGACACCGACAATGACATTTTGTGAATCTGCGCATAAAGTTGGCGGGCCTACACTGTTGATGTTGTGTGCTGTTTGTTCTCAGCGCCCTAAGTCGAAACGTGGGGTGTGTGCTAGTATCTCATATCCATCTCATCTCTCCTACCCTACCCTACTCTTCGCTTCCTTCATACCTATATTTCAGTCTTCGAAGCACATTTCAATACCTAAGAACATACCCACATGATCCAAAATTCGTATGTCACAGTCTCTCACACCTTATCGCTAATTGTCCTTACCTGAGCTGAGCAGCCCAGGTCCTCAAAGCTCCGGAGTAGGCTCCATCAATCGCGGCCATGTCAGCGAGACACAACAAATCTCGCTTCCCCTCCAAGTGACCCGTACGTGTCTTTATCATCCCACTCCGACTGTTACTAGAATTTTCTCCCGTTAGTCCTAAAAGCGCACAATCTTCCCCGTCTCAAGACCCTACTTGGAAGAAAGAGACGATTTTATGCTACTGTGAACCATGGGGAGAGATCGTGGCAGACACAAGCTGTGCGGAGCGTGGCTCAACGTGTGGAATGGAACGAGAACGTCGACGCTTTGTGAGTCTTGTCATATTTCTGTTCCTACGGATAGCTGAGTCTCCTGCAGCACTGTACAACCATCCTCCAATATCACCATATCTCTTTATGTGAAGAAGACTGTGGGGACGGACGTCCTTATTGGAAGGCAGGAGATTACCTGTGAACCCCGACATGGTTCGCATGTTTCTTGGAATTCTTAGTGATATTTCTGGCTGAACATGCTACACGAAGAACTTGACGTTGTTCTCGGTCATGCTGGACATAATACATCGGAGCCAGCCACAGTATTCCTAACGATCGCCGTGTCAGCAAACACAGGTTCCTCTCTGACTGGGGTAGTCAATGCCCCGAACCCTACAACGGCGGATCCGGCTAGCCCTGTTACTACGCGTCCTAATGTCCTTTCCATTAAGAGGGATATCACTGGGCTGCCAACAGCAGGAGGCCCGACGGCGGAGTCACGTGACAGAATCCGTCATGCTCAGGAAGCTCTTGACAACATTGACACGATGAAGACGTGGAATAATGCTGTCAATGCTGTGAAATGGGTGATGGACACTGTCGGTAAAATTGCAGAAGTATGCCCAGTATCGTTTTTGTTAATCCGTCCTGATCTAACGTCCACTGCTCAGCTGAACCCTTATGCAGCAGTAGCATGGAACATGCTCTCAAAGATCCCCGAGGTGCGTCTCCTTGTCTTGTCCCAGGTCGATCTTTGTTCATTTTCCCGCCAGGTTTTGCTACAGCAAGTTCAGCGTGACGATAACGTCCAAACGCTACTTGAGGCGATAGTCGATGCGTTTAAATTCGCGGAAGAGGCCGACCCGTTACGAGACATCAGGCCGGAGTCTAGGCAAGCAAAGATCCTAGAGGAGATGCTGAGATGCGTCACCGAATGTGCCGAATTTATCACATCGTATGCGGAGGACGTTAATGTTGGTACGTCGTCTTGGTCTGTCTTGTTGATCATTATAAACATGTGATTACAGGAAGACGGGTTTTGAAGAATATCGTCGGCCCAGTTGATGAAAAAATTGAACAGCACCGCTCGAACCTCGTCCGACTGCGAGAAACTTTCCTCGCCCAAGCTACTGTCATCACCGAGGTCACTGTGATAGAGGCTGGTGCGTAATTGTTAGTCACACGATCGTTGGATGATCGATCTCACAAGAGGAACACAGAACTCGGTGCAATCATCAGAGAATTGCCTTATAAAGGAGGCTGGCGATTCGGAGATGAGATGCGCTGTATTCCAGGCACACGCGAAGACTTCCTGGACCATATTGTCAAGTGGATCGAGAATCCGGAATCAAATCGTGGGCTCGTTCTCTTTGGCCAGGCTGGCACGGGAAAGTCTTCGATTGCATATGAAATTGCACATCGTTTCGATGACAAATATCTCGGCTGTTACTTCGCCTTTCTGAGGAAAGAGCAGTCGAAAGACGAGGCATATCAGCTGTTCACGACAATTGCCCGGGATCTCTCTGATCGCAATCTTGCGTTCAAGCACGCCCTCGGGAAGGTCGTCAAGGATAAATCTTCCCTTCGCAATACCCGAAATTATCGAAAACTTTTCGAATCCCTCCTTGTTGAACCGCTGAAGAACCTGTCGCTCCCTGTACCGGTTCTTATCATCATTGACGCATTGGATGAGAGTGGAGATGCAGTCGGACAAACTGGATTACACACCTTTCTCGCGGAACACCTTGCCGACCTCCCGCAAGAGTTCCGCATACTCATCACATCAAGACCAGAGGGTGGTATCGAACCTGCATTCACAGGAGCATCGTCTGTCGACACGCTCTACATGGATGACAGTGAACTGGCCGCCAAGACGGAGCAAGATATTCTGTTGTATCTTCAGAAGAATCTACCTCGGGACGTGTTCAAGGAGCATGGTGCTGAACTAGCAAAGGCGGCAGAGGGCTTGTTCCAGTGGGCAGCTGCTGCATCCGGGTTCATAAATGGCCCTCCTGCCAGTTTTGGCTTCAGCAAGAGAAAGTGTGTTCAGCGCCTGTTAGGACACTTCCGAGATCTCAGTGGAGAAGATCCGTTGGACAAATTATACAAGGAAATTCTGGAGGGGTACTTCGGACCGCAAGAAGCTCAGATTCTATTTCGTTCCGTCATGGGACAGCTTTTCGCCGCATTCGAACCGCTCTCGATAGATTCCTTAATCGCCTTGCGTCGGCATGCCCCCATCGATGACCCCGAGGATGATCCTGTTCTTGAAATGCTCCGTCACCTCGGCTCACTGCTGAGTCACGTGACTTCATCCGATCACACGCGTCCAATCGTTCCTCTCCATACATCATTCCGCGACTTTCTGACGAGCAAGAAGAACGACATGTTTTATGTGGATCTTGACGGCGCCCATCGTGAATTGGCACATTCCTGCGTTAGCTTGATGCTCGTCAAGCTCAAGTTTAACATTTGCGAACTCGAGTCGTCATACCTTGCGAACAGTGATGTCCCAGACCTTAACTCTCGAATTTGCAAACACATTCCATCTGCTCTATCGTATGCCTGCATTTTCTGGGATAATCACTTAGGACATGTTGATTTTGAGCAAGACCTCTTCGCGAAATTTGGATCCTTGTTCGAGACGAAGTTTCTGTTTTGGCTTGAAGTGCTTAGCATCAAGTGCAAAGTGAGGGTTGCTCTTCCAGCATTGTCTTCTCTGACGACATGGCTACGGTCTGGCAAGAGTAAAGTATGTACATCCCATAGTTGAGTATGACATGTACTGACGATCGCATCATGATTCAATTACAACAGCCGTCTGAAACTGCGGAAACATTGGTGGCAATTGTGAATGATGGGTCCGCATTTGTTCGGTACTTTGGGATGCCCATTGCAAGGAGCGCACCGCATATCTATATTTCTGCCCTGCCATTCGCACCGTCCTCATCCCACATCGTCAAGCTTCTCCTTCATCTATTCCCTCGTACGTTGTGCTTGGAACGCGGGCAGTTGTCCCATTGGCCTGCGTTGGAAATGACGATCCAGGCACATGAAGAACCAATCGACTCCGTTGCGTTCTCACCAGATGGGCAACGCATTGCCTCAGGCTCACGCGATTGCACGATTCGGGTGTGGGATTCCACAACCGGGGAGCTTGTAGCAGGCCCGTTTACTGGACATACTGGCATTATCGAGTCAGTTGCATTCTCTCCTGGCGGGCAGCACATCGCCTCGGGATCGAGGGATGGTACGATTCGGGTGTGGGATGCTGCAACAGGAGAGATCTTCGCAGGCCCGTTTACTAGTCATACCGGTGAGGTCCTTTCTATGGCATACTCGCCGGATGGGGAGCGCATCGCCTCGGCCTTGCAAGATGGCACCATTTGCGTATGGGATGTTGCAAAAGGAGCCGTCGTGGCAGGGCCGTTTACTGGACACACCAGATGGGCCCGTTGTGTTGCATTCTCGCCGGACGGGAAGCGCATCGTCTCGGCCTCGGGAGATCGCACAATTCGGGTGTGGGATGCCGCCACAGGAGAGGTTGTAGCAGGCCCCTTCACTAGACACACTGATAAAGTCAACGTGGTTTCGTTCTCACCAAACGGGCAGCTCATCGCCTCGGCCTCGACAGATTGCATGATTCACGTGTGGGACGCTGCAACAGGAGAAGTCATAGTGGGACCATTTATTGGACACACCGATCAGGTCTACTCTCTTGCTTTCTCACCAGATGGGCAGCTCATTGCCTCGGCTTCGTTGGATTATACAATTCGTGTGTGGGATTCCGCGACAGGAAACGTTGTAGCAGGACCGTTTATTGGACACACCGATTTTGTCCTTTCTATTACATTCTCTCCCGACGGGCAACGCGTCACATCGGCCTCGTCCGATCGCACGGTTCGTGTGTGGGGCATCACAGCAGATGTCGTAGTCGACCCGCTTCCTGGTCACACCAATTGGGTATATGCTGTTGCGTTCTCACCGGATAGCCGGCGCGTTGCCTCAGGCTCATACGATCATACAATTTGCGTGTGGGATACCACAACTGAGCAAGTCGCGCCGGGCCCATTTGCTGGACACACCGGTCGTGTTTATTCTGTTGCATTCTCACCAGATGGGCAGCGAATTGCCTCAGCCTCGGCGGATCGCACGATTCGGGTGTGGGATGCCGTAACAGGAGAGATGGTAGTAGGCCCGTTTACTGGACACACCGATGAGATCAACTGTGTTGCATTCTTGCCAGACGGGCGGCGTATTGCCTCAGCTTCGGATGACGGCACTATTCACATATGGGATGCCGCCACAGGAGTGGTCGTTGTGGCCCCGTTTTCTGGACACACCAATCGAGTCTTTTCCGTTGCATCCTCACCGGACGGGAAGCGTGTCGTATCAGCCTCTGCAGATGGCACGATTCGTGTGTGGGATGCTGAAAATGGAGAGGCCATAGGAGACCCATTTACTGGACACACACAGCTGGTCAGATCTGTTGCATTGTCTCCAGATGGGAAGCACGTTGCTTCGGCCTCGGCAGATTGCACGATTCGCGTATGGGACGCTGCAACAGGAGAGGCCATATTACCATTCACTGGACATACAGATGAGGTCCTCTCTGTTGCTTTCTCACCCGATGGGCAACGTATCATCTCAGCCTCAAGCGATTGCACGATGCGCATGTGGAATTCCGCGACAGGAGAGGCCATAGCACACCCATTTACGGGACACACGGGTCGGGTGTTTTGTGTTGCATTCTCACCAGACGGGCGGTGGATTGCTTCGGCCTCGGAAGATAACACGATTCGCCTATGGGATGCTCCAACAGTAGCAAAGCCGCTTCCTGGATACACCGAATCGGTCGACTCTGTTGTAGTCTCGCCGGACATCACGGCCTCACGGGATTGCACGGTTAGTGCCAAAACAGAGAATATCGGGAAGGACGACATTATGAACAAGTTTTTAATCTATAATGATGGATGGATGTGTGGGGAAAAGGGAGAACTTCTTCTATGGATTCCCCAGATTCACCGACCATATTTTCATAGATCCAACACTGTCTGGATAGCAGGCAGATACGAAACTTGGCTTGAACTGGCAAAGTTTGTGCATGGATCAGATTGGGCTACAGTACATTACGATGTCTAAATAGCGTCGGGTGCAGTTAGGTTTTTTATTTCAAAATCCCTGTACTTACGAGACTGTACCTGTTACCATTACTACGATCTAGTGGCTGACCTGTCTATATATCACTCTCTGCGTAATTATCTGAGGCGCTCTCAGACTTGCTCGCGCTGGCCCACCTTTTACCATGAACCACACCTCTAGGGGCCGCCTACCCCTGGAGCTGCGTCTTATATGACGCTGACGACCATTCCAGGTACAGAGCTCCGAGAATTTGTAGGAGGTATGATGAGTGTACTCGGGAGCAAGTGGAGTAGCATCATGTACGCGAAGATGAGCACCTGGTGCTAGGTTGTTTGCGTGGCTTGTATGCAGCCAGGAACATGAGATACACGTCGTTCTTCTCGAGCATGTGAAGCTGCTGCAAGTCTTCGACGCAATAAGTCATTCTTACTCCTGTTGGGCTACGAAAGAGATAGAGCACCTCGATTTCCTCGGCATCGTGGTCACGTCGGCACTTGTTGGGGCGCACTTCAAGTTCGACTGCGGAGCCAGATGGAGTGCGTCATTGTAACGAGTCTCTAGCTAAAAATTATAAACCGGCTCTGGAATATTCAGAGAAATCTGATTGTAGTTCCGTAACATCATTCGTCTTCCCTTTTTGGGGTGGGACCTTAGTTTCCGTCATCAGTGATCGCGTGAGCAGAGTTTGACCCAGTCAACTGGCAGCCGCATCTTAAGCACCCTATATCAAAAGGCCACCTAACATAACGCCCTCTCGTGGGGACATGAACTGCAGGTAATGACTCATGAACGAGAAGACAATGATTGGCATGGCGGCCAACTATGATTGAACGTATTGAATTCCAGAACTGAGCGGTGAGCGCTGAGCTGTGAAGGTGGGAAATTGGTAAAAGAGACATTTTTTCATGGGCCTGACTCGGACAGGGCACGGCCGAACTCTCCGCCCTTCCCCGAACGAGAAACTTCTGCTGAGGTACTATGACAATACATACAAATGAACCCTGCCTGAAGTACTTTTCCCGGCAACCCCGAAGCTACACAGAGGAAATAACACGCATATAGTGGAATCACGAGTACAGCCCAGGGCAGCGCACCTGAGAAGGCTGAGCTGCTGTTACTGTCACCAAAATAAGCCAGTAAGTTGGGAGATCGTCACTCCGTCGAGGCCGGTGAGGCAAAGATCGGGAACGATGGGCTGGGGAAAGGAGCTAGATATATAATCGAGTCGCTGGTTGCCACTGTGACATACATGCTCAGCTTGCACTAACTAGTCCTGAAACATCAATCACTACTATCTCTTCGTCTTCGTCTTCCCTCCCGCCCTCGAATTCTACTCAGCACATAAATGATTCTACTGTACGATCTCACATGTTTTCAAGCAACGAGTCTTCTTCCCCACCATCATCTGTACCAATATCATCCCGGCGACGAGAGTTCAGTCCGAGCAACGGCTGTACTCCGTCGGAAGGAGCCGTCTACACTTTCTGGCGGTCACGACGTCTCGGTCGTCGATTGAAGGCGTACTAATGGGTGGAATGTCTTGGGTCTCGGCAGGAGCGTCGACGACGGGCTACTGTTCAGACTCTGGGAGCAAGTCGGGATGAATGACGAGTGCGTGAGCGATCTGGTCCTGTATATACTGTCGTGACTGCAGATGTCAGCCGACAACCAATGGCAAAAGTTGGAGATAAAATGCGCACCGCCCCCCATCCACGCTCAGCAAATTTGGTCCCTGGCTCAGCATCTCACGATTCAACTTCAAATTCGGGATCCGACGCAAGGGATGCATCCGAGTCGGATTTGAGAGCGCCACTTTCTCCGGAACGGGCATAGGGCACGTGATTGAGCTTGTGATCGTGTACTCCACTTGCCTTATTTGATATTGCCAATTATTCTAAACCGAACGATCCACGACTGCCGCACACTAGAAGCGAATCCTACCATGTCTCTTGTTGATTCTGAATTAGGGTCCTCGTCCCCTCTCATCATGACGTATGATGGCAAGAGTGTTTCCGTATCTCGCGGTGACTACCTTCAATATCAAGTGAGTTGTGCTGTCCGAGTCGGCACTCTGGTGCTCACAGTTCCTATTGCAGTCGCACAACAAAACTTCCCATCCTTGAGTCGTGTGTCTCCAGATAATCTCGTCTTTCGCGGAGAAAATCCGAGGTCAAACAGGGTTGACTATTGAAATCTCGAGCGATATCTGGTATCTTTCCCTCCAATCCATGGATTCCGTGACGATTGAGCTCAAGCCGGGATCTGGTACGTTCAGATGATATTCAAACGAGGGAGGCTAATGACGTGGTCTGGTCTCGCAGAGAAGCCTAAGCGGTGGTGGAGAAAATCCACTAATCGACCGGTGCTTCGAAAACCTGTCATTTATCTATACCCACCTTCCAGCCTTTCCCATGTCACCGTACAGCTGTCCCTCGCGTCGTTATGGAGTTTTTCAGCTGTATACCCCCAACCGCAGATTTTGACTACTACCGCAGACGAACGTGAATCCCTGACTTGGACCGTCGCAGCAGAACCTGATGGCACACTCGTCGAGGAGACTGGTGGAACGGAAGTATCCTACCGGTACTGAGAAGCAGTGTGAGTTTAACTCCGAACCTATCTTTCTCGTCTGGCCGTGACTGAATGTTCCTCCTTAGCGTGAATCCTCACGTCATAACTCCTAATGTCTCTCGTGCCTCCACTCCTGTAAGCAACGCGGAGACATTCGATCCTTCTCCCCATAGGCAAAATTCCGGGCTACTTAGATGCCGCCCTCAAAGACCTGACCTTGCACATCGAAGCGCGCACCTCGTTCATCACGTTCGTATCTATTCTCCTCACTCCGAAGACAATGTATCAAAGTGGCATATTCGGTGACTCTTCAGATATTGGCTACCGGATTTGCTAAAGCACGAGTACGTCGTGCTCCGGTTCCTCCCACAGGAATCGTATGAGCAAGCCGCGCCGATGGTCGTCTGTCCCACGCCTGACGTGGTCACACGCGTGTTCATGCTCTTCCGTGGTGTAGCCTCCGCCGACGTTGAATATTGGCAATCGGCGAGCGCACTTACGTCCGCGGTAGATGATACAGTATCCTGGACGGAGGTTGTCGGGGTCGACGCAGCGCGTGGGGATGATGTGAGGTTGTTCCGTGTGCTGGAGTGCGGTGGAATGGAGATCGAGCGAGGGCGATGCCGTTTGCGGGGGTGATGATAGATGGGAAATGTGCTGATACGCAAGGGCTTTGACTTTTGCTGTGGTCAGCGCCCATGATCCTTAGTCTTGGTAACATGAGACAACACCGACAATGACATTTTGTGAATCTTTGAAAAGTTGGCGGGCCTAGCCCATCCATGCTTTGTGCTGTTTGTTCTCAGCGCCCTAAGGCAAAACGTGGGGCGTGGCTGCTACAGTATCTCATATCCATCTTATCTCTACTACCATACTCTTCGCTTCCATCATACCTATATTTCAGTCTTCGAAGCACATTTCAATACCTAAGAACATACCCAGATGATCCCAAATTCGTATGTCACAGTCTCTCACACCCCGGAGAGTGAGGGCACGACTTGTCATGGCGCCGAGATTTGTGGTGGCTGCTGTGACAGTTACCTCGAAAGGGAGATTGTTCGGGTGATGGCATGATGGATGCGCCGGGTGTGGTGAGCCTGCCGGATGAACCAGATAGATTAGACGAGACGGCAACGTCCTCGAAAGGGGGCGAGGCTCGAAACACGCTATCGACATGCCCATCAATGAGCCACTTGCCGAACATTTCTTGTGCCCAGCCCATCTCGTGCTCGACCTCCTCCCGTTCTTCCCCGTCTTTCCTTCTCCCCCTCCAGCCTTTCCTTGAGCTTCTCCAAAAACTCTTCACGTTTCTTGGCACTCCACTCCCTAGGTGAGTTCACCTAGGGGCCATCCGGAGAAATGTTCACTTCGAAGAGCTGGCGTCCGGTGCGTCCGATCTTGAGGTATCCTTTCTGTGCCCAATCCCATATGTCTGACTCATCCGAGTCGAGCAACAGAGCGAGGCACCTTGCGCATGGCTCGCCCGCAGTCAGCTCGGGGAGGTGGGATGTTTTTGGGCCCGGGTATTCCCATCCGAGGTGTGAAAGGGTCGCTTGGATCCGGTCTCGTTGATTTCTCAAGGGCATCGGGACAGGAAATGAAGATGATAGGCAGCAAGGAAGGAAGAGTGAGGTTCGAGTCGGAGTGCGGGGAGTACGTTGGTGTGGCTATGGATTTGCAGGGGAGGTCGATCTGTTACATGGGACAAGTAAGGAATCAGTGATTGGGGAGATCACGAGAGGAGTGTCCCTACAGCTGTGCTCACATATGTCGGGAGGGTCATAATGTATTCCTGAGTGGAGATGCTGCGACGCAACGGAGGGTGCCTTTGGTTGTCTGGAATTGGCAGCACTTGAACGGCGAGTGGAGGTTTGGATGCGGGAGGAATGAGTGCGGGAAGATGAAACGATGGAGGGTGATATCAAAGAGGACAATGTGACAGATGATTCACTGCTATAAGTGAAGTCACTGCCTCCGATAGTGGCCGTCCTCCACCGGCGATAGACATCACTATAAGAAATGACGGACTTGTTCCCGGGATAGGGTACAACAACGCCGTCATATCTAGAATGATAGGCATACACGTGGGCGTGACGCTGCGCTTCCTTTGAAGAGATGGACTTGGTCTCTTTTCTCTATTTTGAGAGGCAAAGGGCTTCTTTGACGAGTATGAGAAGATTTAAATAAGCCAAACTCAAAGACGGTGCTGAAGTCTGACTTGCTGCTGTGACTAAGAGATGTTAGATTAGAGACACTTACCATTCGGTATATTGAGCCCTCTCCAATGTTGCTTTGTGAGCCACATGCCCCATCGGGTAATTATTGACCCGAAGGAAGAGGCACACGCATACTTGACATTGACCGTAGTTTGCTGGAGCAGTTGGATATGTGAAAAGCTCGGGCGGGTGCTGCACCGGTATGTAATGGCATATATGAGAGGAGGAACACCGCAGACCCGATGAAAGCGACACGGTACGGTATCAGGCAGCGTATGCAGAGGATGTGAGATTAGCGCTGTGCTCGGCCCCGGCAAAAAACTGTGAGCCGGTCGAAGCCCAAGCCTTTGCATGTCGTGCACCCGGAGGGCGTCAGTTTTAAGATGGGCAGGCATGTGCTCGAATGGCAGAAGTGGAAGATGTACATTGGTGGATTACTCGTAACAGTTTCCTAACGATCTACATCCGCTGATTTATTCTTCTGAATGGTTCTCATGAATGTTGACTTCAGCCATGGTGAAGGAATTGCGCTCTTGGCGATCACATGGTGTCTTGTGCCCGTTATTTTACTGTCTACCGCTCACAGTGATGGTGGTGACCCTTTGGCGCACCCGAGTATTGTCATCCGCGAAAGTTTTGCTTTTGATAGGTGCACTGAGATGACCGATGGAAGGACCAGAAAAGGAAGCTGATATAGACAAACTGACCCTCAATTAGAGTATAACATTCTACTGCGATCTTACTCTACCCGCCTCCCACCATCATATAATGCACCTCTCACCTCGCATCCGTAGCAGTTGTACCAGTGTGGCGGAGTGCGGTACGTGAGTCTCACTCTCCATCGTTCCTTGTATTTGTCCGAGATAAAAGAGGTTGAGAGGTGGCAACAGCCATTAAAAAGGATCCAAAAACAAATCCAAAGATCGTTGCAAAATGAAGAGTGTACTCTCGGAAAACATCGATCGGTCGGGCAAGGTGGGAAATCTGAGGAAGGAAAAAAAATTGTTACGTAAACATTTGATGGTTCCTGCAAGGAACGGCGAATATAGCCCGCCAGACCCCGTGAACCCCAGCCCGCCCCCGTTCTTCTTGCTCAGGCTGCCACCACGACACGCAAGCCGCGACTGCCACAGCACCTAGCTCGGGGCTCGAGTGCCGCGGCCGCAGCCGCGGTGCAGCTCCCTCTCCACGCTCACCTTCACCACGCTTCTCCCCGCTACCACACTCGTCGATAAGACAACTGGAACGGAAGTACCCTACCTGTATTGGGAAGCAGTGTAAAGTTCAATTTCAAACCTAGCTCGCTCGTCTGGCCATGACTGAATGTTCCTCCTTAGCGTGAATCCTCACCTCATAACTCCTGATGTCTCTCGTGCCTCCACTCCTGTAGGCAACGCGGAGACATTCGATCCTTCTCATCCATCAGTGACTCCGGGAAACTCGATCCTTCTCCCCATAGGCAAAGTTCCGGGCTACTTAGATGCGGCCCTCAAAGCCCTCACCTTGCACACGCGCGCACCTCGTTCATCACGTCCGTATCTATTCTCCTCACTTCGAGGACAATGTATCAACGTGGCATATTCGGTGACTCTTCAGATATTGGCTACCGGATCTGCTAAAGCACGAGTACGTCGCGCTCCGCTTCCTCCCACAGGAGTCGTACGAGCAAGCTGCGCTGATGGTCGTCTGTCCCACGCCTGACGTGGTCACACACGTGTTCATGCTCTTCTGTGGTGTAGCCTCCGCCGACGTTGAACTTTGGCAATCGGCGAGCGCACTTACGTCCGCGGTAGACGATACAACATCCTGGACGGAGGTTGTCGGAATCGACGCAGCGTGTGGGCATGATCTGAGGTTGTTCCGTGTGCTGGAGTGGGGTGGAATTGAGATCGAGTGAGGGCGATGCCATTTGCGGGAGTGATGATAGATGGGTAAAGTACTGATACGCAAGGGCTTTGATTTTTGCTGTCGTCAGCGCCCATGATCCTCAGTCTTGGTAACATACGACGACACCGACAATGACATTTTGTGAATCTGCGCATAAAGTTGGCGGGCCTAGCCCGTTGATGTTGTGTGCTGTTTGTTCTCAGCGCGCTAAAGCGAAACGTGGGGCGTGTGCTACAGTATCTCATATCCATCTCATCTCTCCTACCATACTCTTCACTTCCTTCATACCTATATTTCAGTCTTCGAAGCACATTTCAATACCTAAGAACATACCCACATGATCCAAAATTCGTATGTCACAGTCTCTCACACCTTATCGCTAATTGTCCTTACCTGAGCTGAGCAGCCCAGGTCCTCAAAGCTCCGGAGTAGGCTCCATCAATCGCGGCCATGTCAGCGAGACGCAACAAATCTCGCTTCCCCTCCAAGTGACCCGTACGTGTCTTTATCATCCCACTCCGACTGTTACTAAAATTTTCTCCCGTTAGTCCTAAAAGCGCACAATCTTCCCCGTCTCAAGACCCTCCTTGGAAGAAAGAGACGATTTTATGCTACTGTGAACCATGGGGAGAGATCGTGGCAGACACAAGCTGTGCGGAGCGTGGCTCAACGTGTGGAATGGAACGAGAACGTCGACGCTTTGTGAGTCTTGTCATATTTCTGTTCCTACGGATAGCTGAGTCTCCTGCAGCACTGTACAACCATCCTCCAATATCACCATATCTCTTTATGTGAAGAAGACTATGGGGACGGACGTCCTTATTGGAAGGCAGGAGATTACCTGTGAACCCAGAAATGGTTCGCATATTTCTTGCAATTCTTAGTGATCTTTCTGGCTGAACATGCTACACGAAGAACTTGACGTTGTTCTCGATCATCCTGGACATGATACATCGGAGCCAGCCACAGTATTCCTAACGATCGCGGTGTCAGCAAACACAGGTTCCTCTCTGAGTGGGGTAGTCAATACCCCGAACCCTACAACGGCGGATCCGGCTAGCCCTGTTACTGCGCGTCCTAATGTCCTTTCCATTAAGAGGGATATCACTGGGCTGCCAACGGCAGGAGGCCCGACGGTGGAGTCACGTGACAGAATCCGTCATGCTCAGGAAGCTCTTGACAACATTGACACGATGAAGACGTGGAAAAACGCTGTGAATGCTGTGAAATGGGTAATGGGCGCTGTCAGTAAGATTGCAGAAGTATGCCCAGCATCGTTTTTGTTAATCCGTCCTGAGCTAACTTCCGCTGCTCAGCTGAACCCTTATGCAACACTAGCATGGAACATGCTTTCAAAGATCCCCGAGGTGCGACTCCTTATCTTGTCCCAGGACGACAACTCACTCTTTCTTGTTCACCTTGCCCCCAGGTTTTGCTACAGCAAGTTCAGCGTGACGATAACATCCAAACACTACTTGAGGCGATAGTCGATGCCTTTGAATTCGCGGAAGAGGCCGACCCGTTACGAGACATCAGGCCGGAGTCTAGGCAAGCAAAGATCCTAGAGGAGATGTTGAGATGCGTCACCGAATGTGCCGAATTTATCACATCGTATGCGGAGGACGTTAACGTTGGTACGTCGTCTTGGTCTCGCTTGTTGGTCATTATAAACATGTGATTACAGGAAGACGGGTTTTGAAGAATATGGTCGGCCCAGTTGATGAAGAAATTGAACAGCACCGCTCGAACCTCGTCCGACTCCGAGAAAGTTTCCTCACCCGAGCTGCTATCATCACTGAGGTTACTGTGATAGAGGCTGGTGCGTAATTGTTATAGCCACACAATCGTTGGATGATCGATCTCACAAGAGGAACACAGAGCTCAATGCGACGATCAGAGAATTGCCATATAAAGGAGGCTGGCGATACGGAGATGAGAGGCGCTGCCTTCCAGGCACACGCGAAGAATTCCTGGACCATATTGTCAAGTGGATCGAGAATCCGGAATCAAATCGTGGGCTCGTTCTATTTGGCCAGGCTGGCACGGGAAAGTCTTCGATTGCATATGAAATTGCCCATCGTTTCCTTAACAAATATCTCGGCTGTTACTTCGCCTTTCTGAGGAAAGAGCAGTCGAGAGACGAGGCTTATCAGCTGTTCACGACAATTGCACGGGATCTCTCCGATCGTAATCTTGCGTTCAAGCACGCCCTCGGCAGGGTAGTCAAGGATGAATCTTCCCTTCGCAATACCCGAAATTATCGTACACTTTTCGAATCTCTCCTTGTTGATCCGCTGAAGGACCTGTCGCTCCCTCTGCCGGTTCTTATCGTCATCGACGCATTGGATGAGAGCGGAGATGCAGTCGGACAAACTGGATTACACACCTTTCTTGCCGAACACCTGGCCGACCTCCCACGAGAGTTCCGCATACTCATCACTTCAAGGCCAGAGGGTGGTATCGAACCTGCATTCACAGGAGCATCGTCTGTCGACACGCTCTACATGGATGACAGTGAACTGGCCGCCAAGACGGAGCAAGATATTCTGTTGTATCTTAAGAAGAATCTGCCTCGGGACGTGTTCAAGGAGCATGGTGCTGAACTAGCAAAGGCATCAGAGGGCCTGTTCCAGTGGGCAGCTGCTGCATCCGGATTTATAAATGGCCCTCCTGCTAGTTTTGGCTTCAGCAAGAGAAAGTGTGTACATCGCCTGTTAGGACACTCTCGAGATGACAGTGGAGAAGATCCGTTGGACAAATTATACAAAGAAATTCTGGAGGGGTACTTCGGACCGCAAGAAGCTCAGATTCTATTTCGTTCCGTCATGGGACAGCTTTTCGCCGCATTCGAACCGCTCTCGATAGATTCCTTAATCGCCTTACGTCGACATGCCCCCATCGTTGACGCCGAGGATTCTGATCCTGTTGTTGAGATGCTCCGTCACCTTGGCTCACTGCTGAGTCACGTGACGTCATCCGATCACACGCGTCCCATCGTTCCTCTCCACACATCATTCCGCGACTTTCTGACGAGCAAGAAGAATGACATATTTTATGTGGACCTTGATGATGCTCATCGTGAATTGGCGCATTCCTGCGTTAGCTTGATGCTCGTCAAGCTCAAGTTTAACATTTGCGAGCTCGAGTCATCATACCTTGCGAACAGCGATGTCGTAGACCTTCACTCTCGAATTTCCAAAACCATTTCACCTGCTCTATCGTATGCCTGCATTTTCTGGGACAATCACTTAGGACATGTTGACTTCGAGCAAGACCTCTTCGCGAGATTTGGATCCTTGTTCGAGACGAAGTTTCTGTTTTGGCTTGAAGTGCTTAGCATCAAGTGCAAAGTGAATGTTGCTCTCCCAGCATTGTCGTCTCTGACGACATGGCTGCGGTCTGGCAAGAGTAAGGTATGTACATCCCATACTTGAATATGAATGGTCGCATCATGATAAAATTACAACAGCCGTCTGAAACTGCGGAACATTTGGTGGGAATTGTGAATGATGGGTCCGCATTTGTGCGGTACTTTGGGATGCCCATTGCAAGGAGCGCACCGCATATCTATATTTCTGCCCTACCATTCGCACCGTCCTCTTCCCTCATCGTCAAGCATTACCTTCATCTATTCCCTCGTACGCTATGCTTGGAGCGCGGGCAGTTGTCTCATTGGCCCGCGTTGGAAATGACGATTCAGGCACATGAAGGGCCAATCCAGTCTGTTGCGTTCTCACCAGATGGGCAGCGCATTGCCTCAGGCTCACGGGATTGCACGATTCGGGTGTGGGATGCCACAACCGGGGAGCTTGTAGCAGGCCCGTTTACTGGACACACTGACACTGTCGAGTCGGTTACATTCTCTCCTGTCGGGCGGCACATCGCATCGGGCTCGAGGGATGGTACGATTCGGGTGTGGGATGCCGCAACAGGCGAGATCTTCGCAGGCCCGTTTACTCGTCACACCTTTGAGGTCTATTCTGTGACATACTCGCCAGATGGGGAGCGCATCGCCTCGGCCCTGCAAGATGGCACCATTTGCGTATGGGATGTTGCAAAAGGAGCCGTCGTGGCAGGGCCGTTTACTGGACACACTAGATGGGCCCGTTGTGTTGCATTCTCGCCGGACGGGAAGCGCATCGTCTCGGCCTCGGGAGATTGCACGATTCGGGTGTGGGATGCCGCCACAGGAGAGGTTGTTGCGGGCCCGTTCACTAGACACACCGATAAAGTCCGCGTGGTTGCTTTTTCGCCAAGCGGACAGCTCATCGCCTCAGCCTCGACAGATTTCATGATTCACGTATGGGACGCTGCAACAGGAGAAGTCATAGTAGGACCATTTATTGGACACACCGATGAGGTCTACTCTGTTGCTTTCTCGCCAGATGGGCAGCTCATTGCCTCGGCCTCATTGGATTCTACGATTCGTGTGTGGGATTCCGCAACGGGAAAAGTTGTAGCCGGCCCGTTTATTGGACACACGGATGAGGTTGTTGCTGTTGCATTCTCTCCCGACGGACAACGCGTCACATCGGCCTCGTTCGATCGCACGGTTCGTGTGTGGAGCATCACAGCAGACATCGTAGTCGACCCGCTTCCTGGTCACACCCATTGGGTATATGCTGTTGCATTCTCACCTGATAGCCAGCGCGTTGCCTCAGCCTCATACGATCATACAATTTGCGTGTGGGATACCACAACAGGGCAAGTCGCGTCGGGCCCATTTACTGAGCACACCGGTCTGGTTTTTTCTGTTGGATTCTCACCAGATGGGCAGCGAATTGCCTCAGCCTCGGCGGATCGCACGATTCGGGTATGGGATGCCGTAACAGGAGAGATGGTAGTAGGCCCGTTTACTGGACACACCGATGAGATCAATTCTGTTGCATTCTCGCCAGACGGGCGGCGTATTGCCTCAGCTTCGGATGACGACACCATTCACACCTGGGATGCCGCCACAGGAGTGGTCGTTGTGGGCCCATTTTCTGGACATACCGATCGAGTTTTTTCCGTTGCGTTCTCGCCGGACGGGAAGCGTATCGTATCGGCCTCTGGAGATCGCACTATTCGTGTGTGGGATGCTGAAAATGGAGAGGCCATAGGAGACCCATTTACTGGACACACTGAGCTGGTCAGATCTGTTGCATTTTCTCCAGATGGGAAGCACATCGCTTCGGCCTCGGCAGATTGCACGATTCGCATATGGGATGCCGCAACAGGAGAGGCCATAGTAGCACCATTCACAGGACATACAGATGAGGTCCGCTCTGTTGTGTTCTCGTCCGATGGGCAACGTATCGTCTCAGCCTCAGACGATCGCACGATTCGTGTGTGGAATTCCGCGACAGGAGAGGCCATCGGATGCCCATTTACAGGACACACGGGTCGGGTGTTTTGTGTTGCATTCTCACCAGAGGGGCGGTGGATTGCTTCTGCCTCGGAAGATAACACGATTCGCCTATGGGATGCTCCAATAGTAGCAAAGCCGCTTCCTGGATACACCGAATCGGTCGACTCTGTTATAGTCTCGCCGGACATCATGGCCTCACGGGATCGCACGGTTAGTGCCATCGGGAAGGACGACTTTATGAACAAGTTTTTAATTAATGATGATGGGTGGATGTGTGGGGAAAGGGGAGAACTTCTTTTGTGGATTCCCCAGGTTCACCGTCCATATTTTCATAGGTCCAACACTGTCTGGATAGCAGGCAGATACGAAACTTGGCTTGAGCTGGCAAATTTTGTACATGGATCAAATTGGACTACAGTATATCACGATGTCTAAATAGCGTCAGTTGTATTTACGACTAGAAGTGCCGACGATGTCGACAAGGACCTTGCTTGTATGGAGGGGAACATCTATTAAAGAAATGTACGGTGCTAGAACATGTGATAATCACCAAGGTCAATATCAAAAACAAAGCAACGTGCGGTCACCTGACTGCACAAATTAGTCTAAGTTACGCCACCAACCTCTAAACGGAAGCGATTTCAAATATCGGAAAAGATCCGATCCAATCATGAACCAGAATTTAGCAAGGCACACCAATAGCAAAGCCGGATTTTGCAAGGCACGGTCGAATTATGACCGCACTGAATACCTTGCAAGCAAGGTAATTTTTATTTCAAATCCCTGTACTCTCATGAGACTATCTGTTACTATTACTACAGTCTAGTGGATGACCTGTTTATATATCACTCACCAAGGAGTATGTCTGGAGCGCTCTCAGACTTTGTTCGCGCGCTTCCCCACCTTTTCTGCAAGCCACCATGAACTACACCTCTAGGGGCTGCCCACTCAAGCTCCGTAGCACGTTCCCCATCTCTGGAGCTACGTCTTATATGACGCTGACGATCATTCCAGGTTCAGAGCACCGAGAACTTGTAGGAGGTGTACTCAGTGGAAGTCGCTCCGTGTACGCAAAGACGAGCAGCTGGCGCTGATTTGGGCTTGTACGCAGTAAGGAACATGAGATACCTGTTGTGCTTCTCGGGCATGTGAAGCTGCTGCGAGCCTTCGACGCAACACGTCATTCTTACTCCTGTTGGGCTGCAACAGAGATGTCGCACCTCGAATTCCTCGACGTCGCCGTCACGTCGGCACTATTGGGGCGCACCTTAAGTTCGACCACGGGGCCAGACGAAGTGCGTCATCGTAACGAGTCTCTCGCTATTAAAAACCAAGCTCTGGAGCATCGAGATAACTCTGATTATAGTTCTGTAAACAATCTGCCTTCCCTTGTTTGGGTGGGATCTTAGCTTCTGTCACGAGTGATCGCATGCGTAGATATATTGACCCAGTCAGCTGGCAGTGTCACAAGCACCTTATATCACAGTAAGTTAGGACATCATCACTCCGTTGGGGACGGCGAGACAAGCATCGGGAACGATGAGCTGGGAAAAGAAGGTGAACATATGACCAAGTCACTGACCGCCACTGTGACACACAGGTTAGCCTGACGCAAGGGAATCGAAGGGATGCATCGAGTCTGATTTGAGAGCGCCCCTCACACTAGAAATGCCGGCTTTGTTGTCGGGAACCTTGCTTTCCAGTCCTTTATCTCTCTGAGAAATCCCACAATACAAACTCAAGTTCGATGTATGACAGGTTATGATGAGAGATTCCCTATTTCATAATAAATGTATTTCTAATCCATATGTTGAACGATAGACGATGTGAAAGAGAAAAGAGCAGACAACAACCATCACGAGAAACACAACTGCAAAACAGAACGGAGTATGGAAAAGATCATGGGTAATGCAGGCCCCACTAAGTTACGCGGTTAGGATGACAAACTTGGGTATGTAGAATGACGACAACTGACAGACAGTGACAGCAGCGTTGGGAAGCTCCATCATGATCAACTTCAGGACGAGTCTCTCAGGCTCTTGCTAAGGCTTGTTTGGTTGCGCGGAGATCATGTAGCCGACAGCTTCGTAAAACGTATGGACTTGTTGTGGGGTGAGATCCACTGTGATTCTCTGGCGAGAATTGACAAACGGACAACGCACTCATCGCCGGAAATCGATTGATAGCCCAACATAGCGTGTTCAAGTTTTTCCATGACCACTCTGTGGCGTTGACGTGTTCTATGAGCTTCTCAGTAAAGATATTTTCCGTGTCGGCGACATCCAAATGGGTTAGGTGCACCAAGAGTTCGTGCATTGACTTGTACAAAACAATAGTATCGAACTCTTTCATGAATTCGCGAGATTTCGCCCTCTTCGTTAGAGGATGGAGCTTGAGGCTACCACCAAGTCGTTGGAACAACTGCGTCCGCCTCCAATTGCAAATGGGCCTTCTGAAGAGGGCGGCCTTTAGCCAAGGAGATGTCTCATGTGGTGGAACCCAAGCAGGTCTGCGACGCAGAAAAGTCAGTTGGACCCATCGTGTTATATTTGGTTGTGGTTCCGATGCAGCTCAAACTCCACATCTCCCCTCTTACACCAAGCCTGCCCGCATCAGTGCCAATAACCCCCGCCCCAAACCGAATCAACACGCTGATGGCGTCACGCATCGCGAGTTTCTCACACTGAGAGGACCCACGACGTGTATATCGATTCCCTACCCTGAAAAGCAGGGGTGTACGGTATGCACACACATCGCGCACCAAGTGCGAGGAACACCAGCGGTGGTGGTGGTGGTGGAGGCATTAAATGTAAATCTAACAAACCCGATGACGACAACGACGATATGGACGAAGCATGTCGATCACGGTGATGACGATGATGCCGGCGACCACCTTGACGGTCCTCCGAGATACCGGCGGCCTCGCTCCTCGTCGCACCACCTGTTGTATGACGATGCGCGGTGTAGTTCAATTTGTACGCCCGGGTATCCAGGCAGCCAAAACTGCACAGGCGGTAGTAGAGGCGCGGGAGGTACAACTTCAGTAGGACGACGACGACCGTCCTCCCCGTATTTACGCTCGCCGATATCGGCGTCGGACGCCATCGTCGGAGTTGACGTCTGTTTCAACAACGGGTCGTTCAGGGCCACGAGGAATAATAGGTACCGGCCGGGCGACGCTGCGCGTGAAGGGTTTTTTTCCGTTGGACGAGACTGATGCAGCGCCATCTTGTATGCAGAACGGCCGCCAGGATCGCTTGCGTGCAGGTCCCTCAGTTGGCTTTAGCACCATAACAGACAGCAGCGGTGTGGGTAGCGGTGGTGTGTCACGGCGCTGGCGCGAATTCCGGTGTCTGCCAGATGCTTGTGAAGGCGTGGGTGAGGTCAGCCCCGGAGAGTGAGGGCAAGACTTGTCGTGGCGCCGAGATTTGTAGTTTCTGTGACAGTTACCTCGAAAGGGAGATTGCCAGATAAATTAGACGGGACGGCAACGTCCTCGAGAGGGGGAAAGGCCCGAAACACGCTATCGACATGCCCATCAATGAGCCACTTGCCGATCATTTCTTGTGCCCAGCCCATCTCGCGCTCGACCTCCTCCTGTTCTTCCCGTCTTTCCTTCTCCCCCTCCAGCCTTTCCTTGAGCTTCTCCAAACACTCTTCACGTTTGTTGGCACTCCACGCCTTAGGTGGGTTCACCTCGGGGCCATCCAGAGAAATGTTCACTTCGAAGAGCTGGCGTCCCGTGCGTCCGAGCTTGAGGTATCCTTTCTGTGCCCAATCCCGTATGTCTGACTCATCCGAGTCGAGCAACAGAACGAGGCGCCTTGAGCATGGCTCGCCCACAGTCAGCTCGGGGAGGTAGGATATTTTTGGGCCCGGGTAGTCCCATCCGAGGTGTGAAAGAGTCGCTTGGATCTGGTGTCGTTGATTTCTCAAGGGCATCGGGACAGGAAATGCGGAGATGATAGGCAGCAAGGAAGGCAGAGTGAGGTTCGAGTCGGAGTGCGGGGAGTACGTTGGTGTGGCCATGAATTTGCTGGGGAGGTCGATCTGTTACATGGGACAAGTAAGGAGTGGGGAGATCACGGGAGGAGTGTCCCTACAGCAGTGCTCGCCTATGTCGGGAGGGTCATAATGTATTCCTGAGTGGAGATGCTGCAACGCAACGGAGGGTGCCTTTGGTTGTCTGGAATTGGCAGCACTTGAACGGCAAGTGGAGGTTTCGATGCGGGAGGAACGAGTGCGGGAAGATGAAACGATGGAGGATGATATCAAAGAGGACAATGTGACAGATGATTCACTGCTATAAGTGAAGTCACTGCCTCCGATAGTGGCCGTCCTCCACCGATCGATATCACTATAAGAAATGCCGGACTTGTTCCCTGGACTACGCTTGGAATAGGGTACAACAACGCCGTCATATCTAGAAGGATAGGCATACACGTGAGCGTGATGCTGTGCTTCCTTTGGAGAGATGGACTTGGTCTCTTTTCTCTATTTTGAGAGGGCAAAGGGCTTCTTTGACGAGTATGAGAAGATTTGAATAAGCCAAACTCAAAGACGGTGCTGAAGTCTGACTTTCTGCTGTGACTGAGAGATGTTAGATTAGAAACACTTATCATTCGGTATATTGAGCCCTCCGAGTCTCCAATGTTCCTTGTGAGCCACATGCCCCATCGGGTGATTATTGGCCTGAAGGAAAAGGCACACGCGTACTTGACATTGACCGGAGTTTGCTGGAGCAGTTGTATATGTGAAAAAGCTCGAGCGGGTGCTGCACCGGTACATGATGGCATATATGAGAGGAGGAACACCGTAGACCCGATGAAAGCGACATGGTACGGTATCAGGCAGCGTATGCAGAGGATGTGAGATTAGCGCTGTGCTCGGCCCGGCAAAAAACTGTGAGCCAGTCGAAGCCCAAGCCCTTGCATGTCGTGCAACCGGAGGGCGTCAGTTTTAAGATGGACAGGCATGTGCTCGAATGGCAGAAGTGGAAGATGCACATTGGTGGATTACTCGTAAGAGTTTCCTAACGATCTACATCCGCTGATTTGTGCCTCTGAATGGTTCTCATGAATGTTGACTTCAGCCATGGTGAAGGAATTGCGCTCTTGGAAATCACATGGAGTCTTGTGCCCGTTATTTTACTGTCTCTCGCTCACAGTGATGCTGATGCCCTATGGCGCACCCGAGTATCCTCATCCACGAATGTTTTGCTTTTGATAGGTGACCAATGGAAGGACTAGAGAAAGAAGCTGATATAGACAAAATGACGCTCAATTAGAGTATAACATTCTACTGCGATCTTACACCTCGCATCCGCGGCAGTTGTACCAGTGTGGCAGAGAGCGGTACGTGAGTCCCACTCTCCACCGTTCCTTGTATTTATCCGAGATAAAACGAGGTTCAAAAGGGTCCGAGATCAAACAAATCTATTGCGAAATGAGGAGCGTACTCTCGGAAAACATCAAATGGTCGGGCAAGTCAGGAAGGAAAAAAATGTTGCGTAAGCTTTTGATAGTTCCTGCAAGGCACGGCGAATATAGCCCGCCAGCCAGACCCCGTGAACCCTAGCCCGCCCCGTTCTTCTTGCTCAGGCTGCCAACACGACACGCAAGCCGCGGCTGCCACAGCACCTAGCTCGGGGCTCGAGCGCCGTAGCCGCGGCCCAGCTCCTCTCCACGCTCACTCTCACCACGCTTCTCCCGCTACCACACTCGTCGATAAGACAACTGGAACGGAAGTACCCTACCTGTATTGGGAAGCGGTGTGAGTTTAATTCCGAACCTATCTTTCTCGTCTGGCCGTGACTGAATGTTCCTCCTTAGCGTGAATCCTCACCTCAGAACTCCTGATGTCTCTCGTGCCTCTACTCCTGTAGGCAACGCGGAGACACTCGATCCTTCTCATCCATCAGTGACTCCGGGAAACTCGATCCTTCTCCCCATAGGCAAAGTTCCGGGCTACTTAGATGCCGCCCTCAAAGCCCTCACCTTGCACACGGAAGCGCGCACCTCGTTCATCACGTCCGTATCTATTCTCCTCACTTCGAAGACAATGTATCAACGTGGCATATTCGGTGACTGTTCAGAAGTTGGCTACCGGATCTGCTAAAGCACGAGTACGTCGCGCTCCGGTTCCTCCCACAGGAATCGTACGAGCAAGCTGCGCCGATGGTCGTCTCTCCCACGCCTGACGTGGTCACACACGTGTTCATGCTCTTCCGTGGTGTAGCCTCCGCCGACGTTGAACTTTGGCAATCGGCGAGCGCACTTACGTCCGCGGTAGACGATACAATATCCTGGAAGGAGGTTGTCGGGGTCGACGCAGCGCGTGGGCATGATCTGAGGTTGTTCCGTGTGCTGGTGTGGGGTGGAATTGAGATCGAGTGAGGGCGATGCCATTTCCGGAGGTGATGATAGACGAGTAATGTACTGATACGCAAGGGGTTTGATTTTTGCTGTCGTCAGTGCCCATGATTCTTGGTAACATCAGACGACACCGACAATGACATTTTGTGAATCTGCGCATAAAGTTGGCGGGCCTAGCCCGTTCATGTTGTGTGCTGTTTGTTCTCAGCGCCCTAAGGCGAAACGTGGGGCGTGTGCTACAGTATCTCATATCCATCTCATCTCTCCTACCCTACTCTTCGCTTCCTTTCAAACCTATATTTCTGTCTTTGAAGGACATTTCAATAGCTAAAAACATACCCACATGATCCCAAATTCGTATGTCAGAGTCTCTGCCTTATCGCTAATTGTCCTTACCTGAGCTGAGCAGCCCAGGTCCTCAAAGCTCCGGAGTAGGCTCCATCAATCGCGGCCATGTCAGCGAGACCCAACAAATCTCGCTTCCCCTCCAAGTGACCCGTCCGTGTCTTTATCATCCCACTCCAATAGATACTACATTTTTGTTTCGTTAGTCCTAAAAGCGCTCAACCTTCCCCGTCTCAAGACCGTACTTGGAAGAAAGAGACGATTCTATGCTACTGTGAACCATGGGGAGAGATCGTGGCAGACACAAGCTGTGCGGAGCGTGGCTCAACGTGTGGAATGGAACGAGAACGTCGACGCTTTGTGAGTCTTGTCATATTTCTGTTCCTACGGATGGCTGAGTCTCCTGCAGCACTGTACAACCATCCTCCAGTATCACGATATCACTTTATGTGAAGAAGACTGTGGGGACGGACGTCCTTATTGGAAGGCAGGAGATTACCTGTGAACCCAGAAATGGTTCGCCTATTTCTTGCAATTCTTAGTGATCGTTCTGGCTGAACATGCTACACGAAGAACTTGACATTGTTCTCGGTCATGCTGGCAGATATGGTGGACATAATACACCGGAGCCAGCCACAGTATTCCTAACGATCGCGATGTCAGCAAACACAGGTTCCTCTCTGACTGGGGTAGTCAATACCCCGAACCTTACAACGGCGGGTCCGGCTATCCTTGTTACCACGGATCCTGATGTCCTTCCCATTAAGAGGGATAGTACTGGGCTGCCAACAGCAGGAGGCCCGATGGTGGAGTCACGTGACACAATTCGTGATGCTCAGGAAGCTCTGGACAACATTGACACGATGAAGACGTGGAATAATGCTGTAAATGCTGTCAAGTGGGTGATGGACACTGTCGGTAAAATTGCAGAAGTATGCCCAGTATCGTTTTTGTTAATCCGTCCTGATCTAACGTCCACTGCTCAGCTGAACCCTTATGCAAAGCTAGCATGGAACATGCTCTCAAAGATCCCCGAGGTGCGTCTCCTTGTCTTGTCCCAGGTCGATCTTTGTTCATCCTGCCGCCAGGTTTTGCTACAGCAAGTTCAGCGTGACGATAACGTCCAAACACTACTTGAGGCGATAGTCGATGCGTTTGAATTCGCGGAAGAGGCCGACCCGTTACGAGACATCAGGCCGGAGTCTAGGCAAGCAAAGATCCTAGAGGAGATGCTGAGATGCGTCACCGAATGTGCCGAATTTATCACATCGTATGCGGAGGACGTTAATGTTGGTACGTCGTCTTGGTCTGTCTTGTTGATCATTATAAACATGTGATTACAGGAAGACGGGTTTTGAAGAATATCGTCGGCCCAGTTGATGAAAACATTGAACAGCACCGCTCGAACCTCGTCCGACTCCGAGAAACTTTCCTCGCCCAAGCTACTGTCATCACCGAGGTCACTGTGATAGAGGCTGGTGCGTAATTGTTAGTCACACGATCGTTGGATGATCGATCTCACAAGAGGAACACAGAACTCGGTGCAATCATCAGAGAACTGCCTTATAAAGGAGGCTGGCGATTCGGCGATGAGATGCGCTGTCTTCCAGGCACACGCAAAGACTTCCTGGACCATATTGTCAAGTGGATCGAGAATCCGGAATCGAATCGTGGGCTCGTTCTATTTGGCCAGGCTGGCACGGGAAAGTCTTCGATTGCATATGAAATTGCACATCGTTTCGATGACAAATATCTCGGCTGTTACTTCGCCTTTCTGAGGAAAGAGCAGTCGAGAGACGAGGCTTATCAGCTGTTCACGACAATTGCCCGGGATCTCTCCGATCGTAATCTTGCGTTCAAGCACGCCCTCGGGAAGGTCGTCAAGGATAAATCTTCCCTTCGCAATACCCGAAATTATCGCAAACTTTTCGAATCCCTCCTTGTCGAACCGCTGAAGGACCTGTCGCTCCCTCTCCCGGTTCTTATCATCATCGACGCATTGGATGAGAGTGGAGATGCAGTCGGACAAACTGGATTACACACCTTTCTTGCCGAACACCTTGCCGACCTCCCACAAGAGTTCCGCATACTCATCACTTCAAGACCAGAGGGTGGTATCGAGCCTGCATTCACAGGAGCATCGTCTGTCGACATGCTCTACATGGATGACAGTGAACTGGCCGCCAAGACGGAACAAGATATTCTGTTGTATCTTCAGAAGAATCTTCCTCGGGACATGTTCAAGGAGCATGGTGGTGAACTAGCAAAGGCGGCAGAGGGCCTGTTCCAGTGGGCAGCTGCTGCATCCGGGTTCATAAATGGCCCTCCTGCTAGCTTTGGCTTCAGCAAGAGAAAGTGTGTACAGCGCCTGTTAGGACACTCTCGAGATCACCGTGGAGAAGATCCGTTGGACAAATTATACAAAGAGATTCTTGAGGGGTACTTCGGACCGCAAGAAGCTCAGATTCTATTTCGTTCCGTCATGGGACAGCTTCTTGCTGCAACCGAATCGCTTTCGATACAATCCTTAATCGCCTTGCGTCGACATGCCCCCATCGATGACCCCGAGGATTCTGATCCTGTCCTTGAGATGCTCCGTCACCTCGGCTCACTGCTGAGTCACGTGACTTCATCCGATCACACGCGTCCCATTGTTCCTCTCCATACATCATTCCGCGACTTTCTGACGAGCAAGAAGAATGACATGTTTTATGTGGACCTTGATGAAGCGCATCGTGAATTGGCACATTCCTGCGTCAGCTTGATGCTCGTCAAGCTCAAGTTCAACATTTGCGAGCTCGAGTCATCATACCTTGCGAACAGCGATGTCCCAGACCTTAACTCTCGAGTTTCCAAACACATTCCACCTGCTCTATCATATGCCTGCATTTCCTGGGGCAATCACTTAGGACATGTTGATTTCGAGCAAGACCTCTTCGCGAAACTTCGGTCCCTGTTCGAGACAAAGTTTCTGTTTTGGCTTGAAGTGCTTAGCATCAAGTGCAAAGTGAGGGTTGCTCTTCCAGCATTGTCTTCTCTGACGACATGGCTACGGTCTGGCAAGAGTAAGGCATGTACATCCCATACTTGAATTTGACATGTACTGATGATCGCATCATCATACAATTACAACAGCCGTCTGAAACTGCGGAAAATTTGGTGGCAATTGTGAATGATGGGTCCGCATTTGTGCGGTACTTTGGGATGCCCATTGCAAGGAGCGCACCACATATCTATATTTCTGCCCTACCATTCGCACCGTCCTCTTCCCTCATCGTCAAGCATTACCTTCATCTATTCCCTCGTACGCTGTGCTTGGAACGCGGGCAGTTGTCTCATTGGCCTGCGTTGGAAATGACGATTCAGGCACATGAAGGATCAATCGACTCTGTTGCGTTCTCACCAGATGGGCAGTGTATTGCCTCAGGCTCACGTGATTTCACGATCCGGGTGTGGGATGCCACGACCGGGGAGCTTGTTGCAGGCCCGTTTACTGCACACACTGGCTATGTCGATTCGATTGCATTCTCTCCTGGCGGGCAGCACATCGCCTCGAGCTCGGAGGATGGTACGATTCGGGTGTGGGATGCTGCAACAGGCGAGATCTTCGCAGGCCCGTTTACTAGTCGCACCGACGAGGTCTATTCTGTGGCATACTCGCCTGATGGGGGGCGCATCGCCTCGGCCTCGCAAGACGGCACCATTTGCGTATGGGATGTTGCAAAAGGAGCCGTCGTGGCAGGGCCGTTTACTGGACACACTTCATGGGTCGGTCATGTTGCATTCTCGCCGGACGGGAAGCGCATCGCCTCATCCTCGGGAGATTGCACAATTCGGGTGTGGGATGCCGCCACAGGAGAGGTTGTAGCAGGCCCGTTCACTAGACACACGGACGAAGTCTACGTGGTTGCGTTCTCACCAAACGGGCAGCTCATCGCATCGGCCTCGACAGATCGCATGATTCACGTGTGGGACGCTGCAACAGGAGAAGTCATAGTAGGACCATTTATTGGACACACCGAGCGGGTCCACTCTGTTACTTTCTCACCAGATGGCCTGCTCATTGCCTCGGCCTCATCGGACTGTACGATCCGTGTGTGGGATTCCTCGACAGGAATCATTGTAGCAGGACCGTTTATTGGACACACCGATCCGGTCAATTCTGTTGCATTCTCCCCCGACGGCCAACGCATCACATCGGCCTCGATCGATCGCACGGTTCGTGTGTGGGGCGCCACAGCAGATGTAGTAGTCGACCAGCTTCCTGGTCACACCAATTGGGTCTATGCTGTTGCATTCTCACCGGATAGCCGGCGCGTTGCATCAGCCTCATTCGATCATACAATTTGCGTGTGGGATACCACAACTGGGCAAGTCGCGTCGGGCCCATTTACTGGACACACCGGTCGGGTTTATTCTGTTGGATTCTCACCAGATGGGCAGCGAATTGCCTCAGCCTCGGCGGATCGCACGATTCGTGTGTGGGATGCCGTAACAGGAGAGATGGTAGGCCCGTTTACTGGACACACCGATGAGATCAACTCTGTTGCATTCTCGCCAGACGGGCGGCGTATTGCCTCAGGTTCGGATGACCGCATCATTCACATCTGGGATGCCGCCACAGGAGTGGTCGTTGTGGGTCCATTTTCTGGACACACCGGTCGAGTCTTTTCCGTTACATTCTCGCCGGACGGGAAGCGTATCGTATCGGCCTCTGCAGATCGCACGATTCGTGTGTGGGATGCTGAGAATGGAGAGGCCATAGGAGACCCGTTTACTGGACACAGTCAGCTGGTCAGATCTGTTGCATTTTCTCCAGATGGGATGCAAATCGCTTCGGCCTCGGAAGATTGCACGATTCGCATATGGGATGTTGCAACAGGAGAGGTCATGGTAACACCATTCAAAGGACATACAGATGAGGTCAACTCTGTTGCTTTCTCGCCCGATGGGCAACGTATCATCTCAGCCTCAAGCGATTGCACGATGCGCATGTGGAATTCCGCGACAGGAGAGGCCATAGCATGCCCATTTACAGGACACACGGGTCGGGTGTTTTGTGTTGCATTCTCCCCAGACGGGCGGTGGATTGCTTCGGCCTCGGAAGATAACACGATTCGCCTATGGGATGCTCCAACAGTAGCAAAGCCGCTTCCTGGACACACCGAATCGGTCGACTCTGTTGTAGTCTCGTCGGACATCCCGGCCTCAGGGGATCACGCAGTTATCGGGAAGGACGACATTATGAACAATTTTTTAATTATTAATAATAATGATGGATGGATGTGTGGGGAAAAGGGAGAACTTCTTTTGTGGATTCCCCAGGTTCACCGACCATATTTTCATAGATCCAACACTGTCTGGATAGCAGGCAGATACGAAACTTGGCTTGAACTGGCAAATTTTGTGCATGGATCAAATTGGACTACAGTATATCACGATGTCTAAATAGCGTCAGTTGCAGTTAAAAAATTTATTCCAAATCCCTGTACTCTCACGAGACTGTATCTGTTACTATTACTACAGTAGTGGCTGACTTGTTTATAATCCACTCACCAAGGAGTATCTGCGTGATTATCTGGAGCGCACTGAGTTTGCTCGCGCTGCCTCACCTTCTCTGCAAGCCACCATGAACTACACCTCTAGGGGCTGCCCCTCTAAAAGCTCCGTAGCACGTTCCCCATCTCTGGAGCTGCCGCAGTTGAGGTTACCGCCAAGTCGTTGGAACCACTGCGTCTGCATCCAATTGCAAATGGGCCTTCTGAGGAGGGCGGCAGCGGGCACTCTTTAGCCAATGTCTCATGTGGTGGAACCCGAGCAGGTCTGCGACCCAGAAAAGTCAGTTGGACCCATCTGGTTATATTTGGTCGTGGTTCCGATGTAGCTCAAACTCCACGCCTCCCCTCTTGCTCGCCTCAGCGCCAGTAACCCTCACCCCCAGCCGAATCAACACGCTGATGGCGTCACGCATCGCGAGTCACTCACACTGAGAGGACGCACGACGCGTATATCGACTCCCTGAAAAGCAGGGGTGTACGGTATGCACGCACATCACGCGCCAAGTGTGAGGAACACCAGCAGCGGCGGTGGTGGTGGAGGCATTAAACGCAAATCTAACAAACCCGATGACGACAACGACGACACGGACGAAGCATGCTGATCACGGTGATGATGGTAATACCGGCGACCACCTTGACGGCCCTCCGAGGTACCGGCGGCCTCGCATCTTCGTCGTACCACCTGTTGTATGATGATGCGCGGTGTAGTTCAATTTGTACGCCCGGGTATCCAGGCAGCCAAAACTGCACAGGCGGTAGTAGAGGCGCGGGAGGTACAACTTCAGTAGGACGACGACGACGGTCCTCCCCGTATTCACGCTTGCCGATATCGGCGTCGGATGCCATCGTCGGAGTTGACGTCGGTTTCAACAACGGGTCGTTCAGGGCCACGGGGAATGATAGGTACCGGCTCGCGCGACGCTGCGCGTGAAGGGTTTTTTTCCGTTGGACAGGACTGATGCGGCGCCATCTTGTATGCAGAACGGCCGCCAGGATCGCTTGCGTGCAGGTCCCTCAGTTGGCTTTAGCACCATAACAGACAGCAGCGGTGTGGGTAGCAGTGTGAGCCAGTGTCACGGAGCTGACGCGAATTCCGGTGTCGGCCAGATGCTTGTGAAGACATGGGTGAGGTAAGCCGCGGATAGTGAGGGCATGACTTGTCGTGGCGCCGAGATTTGTGGTGGCTGCTGTGACAGGGAGATTGCTCGGGTGATAGCATGATGGATGCGCCGGGTGTGGTGAGCCTCCCGGATGAACCAGATAGATAAGACGAGACGGCAACGTCATCGAGAGGGGGCAAGGCCCGAAGCACGCTATCGGCATGCCCATCAATGAGCCACTCGCCGAACAAATCTTGTGCCCAGCCCATCTCGTGCTTGACCTCCTCCCGTTCCTCCCGTCTTTCCTTCTCCCCCTCCGGCCTTTCCTTGAGCTTCTCCAAACACTCTTCACGTTTGTTGGCACTCCACTCCATAGGTGGGTTCACCTCGGGGCCATCCAGAGAAATGTTCACTTCGAAAAGCTGGCGTCCGGTGAGTCCGAGCTAGAGGTTATCCTTTCTGTGCCCAATCCCGTATCCGAGTCGAGCAACAGAGCGAGGCGCCTTGCGCATAGCACGCCCGCGGTCAGCTCGGGGGGGTGGGATGTTTTTGGGCCCGGGTAGTCCCATCCGAGGTGTGAAAGGGTCGTTCGGATATGGTGTCGTTGATTTCTCAAGGGCATCGGGACAGGAAATGCGGAGATGATAGGCAGCAAGGAAGGCATGATAGGCAGCAAGGAAGGCAGAGTGAGGTTCGAGTCGGAGTGCGGGGAGTACGTTGGTGTGGCCATGGATTTGCTGGGGAGGTTGATCTGTTACATGGGACAAGTAAGGAATCAGCGATTGGGGAGATCGTGGGAGGAGTGTCCCTACAGCAGTGCTCGCATATGTCGGGAGGGTCATAATGTATTCCTGAGTGGGGATGCTGCAACGCAACGGAGGGTGCCCTTGGTTGCTGGAATTGGCAGCACTTGAACGGCGAGTGGAGGTTTGGATGCGGGAGGAATGAGTGCGGGACGATGAACGATGGAGGGTGATATCAAAGAGGACAGTGTGACAGATGATTCACTGCTATAAATGAAGTCACTGCCTCCGATAGTGGCCGTCCTCCATCGATTGACATCGGAATAAGGAATGCCGGACTTGTTCCTGGGACTATGCTTGGAATAGGGTACAACAACGCCGTCACATCTAGAAGGATAGGCATACACGTGGGCGTGATGCTGCGCTTCCTTTGGAGAGATGGACTTGATCTCTTTTCTCTATTTTGAGAGGGCAAAGGGCTTCTTCGACGAGTATGAGAAGATTTGAATAAGCCAAACTCAAAGACGGGGCTGAAGTCTGGCTTGCTACTGTGACTTAGAGATGTTAGGTTAGAAACACTTACCATTCGGTATATTGAGCCCTCTCCAATGTTCCTTGTGAGCCACATGCCCCATCGGGTGATTATTGGCCCGAAGGAAAAGGCACACGCGTACTTGACGTTGACTGTAGTTTGCTGGAGCAGTTGGATATATGAGCAAGCTCGGACGGGTGCTGCACCGGTACGTAATGGCATATATGAGAGGAATGTGGCCAGGAACACCGCAGACCCGATGAAAGCGACATGGTACGGGTATCGGGCAGCGGCGTATGCAGAGGATGTGAGATTAGCGCTGTGCTCGGCCCCGGCAAAAAACTGTGAGCCGGTCGAAGCCCAAGCCCTTGCATGTCGTGCAACCGGAGGGCGTCAGTTTTAAGATGGACAGGCATGTGCTCGAATGGCAGAAGTGGAAGATGTACATTGGTAGATTACTCGTAACAGTTTCCTAACGATCTACATCCGCTGATTCGTTCCTCTGAATGGTGCCCATGAATGTGGACTCCAGCCACTGTGATGGAATTGCGCCCTTTCTCGGCGATCACATACAATGACGATGGATTCTTGTGCCTGTTATTTTTCTGTCTCTCGCTCACAGTGATGGCGGTGCCCTGTGGTGCACACAAGTATCCTCATCCGTGAAAGGTTTGCTTTTGATAGGTGCATTGAGATGAGGACCAGAGAACGAAGCTGATATAGACAAATTGACCCTCAATTAGAGTATAACATTCTACTGCGATCTTACTCTACCCGCCTCCCACCGTCATATAATGCACCTCAGGCTCTCACCTCGCATCCGTGGCAGTTGTACCAGTGTGGCGGAGAGCGGTACGTGAGTCCCACTCTCCACCGTTCCTTGTATTTATCCGAGATAAAAGAGGTTTCAAAAGGGTCCGAGAAAACAAATCTATTGCGAAATGAGGAGTGTACTCTCGGAAAACATCGAATGGTCGGGCATCTGAGGAAGGAAAAAAATGTTGCGTAAGCTTTTGATGGTTCCTGCAAAGCACGGCGAATATAGCCCGCCAGCCAGACCCCGTGAACCCCTGCCCGCCCCCGTTCTTCTTGCTCAGGCTGCCAACACGACACGCAAGCCGCGACTGCCACAGCACCTAGCTCGGGGCTCGAGCGCCGTGGCCGTGGCGCAGCTCCTTCTCCACGCTCACGCTCACCCACGCTTCTCCCCGCTACCACACTCGTCGATAAGACAACTCGAACGGAAGTACCCTACCTGTATTGGGAAGCAGTGTAAAGTTCAATTTCGAACCTAGCTCGCTCGTCTGGCCATGACTGAATGTTCCTCCTTTGCGTGAATCCTCACCTCAGAACTCCTGATGTCTCTCATGCCTCCACTCCTGTAGGCAACGTGGAGACATTCGATCCTTCTCATCCATCAGTGACTCCGGGAAACTCGATCTTTCTCCCCATAGGCAAGGTTCCGGGCTACTTAGATGCGGCCCTCAAAGCCCTCGCCTTGCACACGGAAGCGCGCACCTCGTTCATCACGTCCATATCTATTCTCCTCACTTCGAAGACAATGTATCAACGTGGCAAATTCGGTGACTGTTCAGATATTGGCTACCGGATCTGCTAAAGCACGAGTACGTCGCGCTCCGCTTCCTCCTACAGGAATCTTACGAGCAAGCTGCGCCGATGGCCGTCTCTCCCACGCCTGATGTGGTCACACATGTGTTTATGCTCTTCCGTGGTGTAGCCTCCGCCGAGGTTGAATTTTGGCAATCGGCGAGCGCACTTACGTCCGCGGTAGATGATCCAATATCCTGGAAGGAGGTTGTCGGGGTCGACGCAGCGTGTGGGCATGATCTGAGGTTGTTCCGTGTGCTGGAGTGGGGTGGAATTGAGATCGAGTGAGGGCGATGCCATTTGCGGGGGTGATGATAGATGGGTAATGTATTGATACGCAAGGGCTTTTATTTTTGCTGTCGTCAGTGCCCATGATTCTTGGTAACATGAGACGACACCGACAATGACATTTTGTGAATCTGCGCATAAAGTTGGCAGGCCTAGCCCGTTGATGTTGTGTGCTGTTTGTTCTCAGCGCGCTAAAGCGAAACGTGGGGCGTGTGCTACAGTATCTCTTATCCATCTCATCTCTCCTACCCTACTCTTCGCTTCCTTCATACCTATATTTCAGTCTTCGAAGGACATTTCAATACCTAACAACATACCCAGATGATCCGAAATTCGTATGTCAGAGTCTCACACCTTATCGCTCATTGTCCTTACCTGAGCTGAGCAGCCCAGGTCCTCAAAGCTCCAGAGTAGGCTCCATCAATCGTGGCCATGTCAGCGAGACCCAACAAATCTCGCTTCCCCTCCAAGTGACCCGTACGTGTCTTTATCATCCCACTCCAATAGATACTACATTTCTGTTTCGTTAGTCCTAAAAGCGCACAATCTTCCCCGTCTCAAGACCGTACTTGGAAGAAAGAGACGATTCTATGCTACTGTGAACCATGGGGAGAGATCGTGGCAGACACAAGCTGTGCGGAGCGTGGCTCAACGTGTGGAATGGAACGAGAACGTCGACGCTTTGTGAGTCTTGTCATATTTCTGTTCCTACGGATGGCTGAGTCTCCTGCAGCACTGTACAACCATCCTCCAGTATCACGATATCACTTTATGTGAAGAAGACTGTGGGGACGGACGTCCTTATTGGAAGGCAGGAGATTACCTGTGATCCCCGAAATGGTTCGCATATTCCTTGGAATTCTTAGTGATATTTCTGGCTGAACATGCTACACGAAGAACTTGACGTTGTTCTCGATCATGCTGGACATAATACATCGGAGCCAGCCACAGTGTTCCTAACGATCGCGGTGTCAGCAAACACAGGTTCCTCTCTGACTGGGGTAGTGAATACCCCGGACCCTACAACGGCGGATCAGGCTAGCCCTGTTGCTACGGGTTCTAGTGTCCTTCCCATTAAGAGGGAAATTACTGGGCTGCCAACAGCAGGAGGCCCGACGGTGGAGTCACGTGACACAATCCGTCATGCTCAGGAAGCTCTTGACAACATTGACACGGTGAAGACGTGGAAAAATGCTGTGAATGCTGTGAAATGGGTAATGGGCGCTGTCAGTAAAATTGCAGAAGTATGCCCAGCATCGTTTTTGTTAATCCGTCCTGAGCTAACTTCCGCTGCTCAGCTGAACCCTTATGCAACACTAGCATGGAACATGCTCTCAAAGATCCCCGAGGTGCGTCTCCTTATCTTGTCCCAGGACGACATCTCACTCTTTCTTATTCACCTTGCCCCCAGGTTTTGCTACAGCAAGTTCAGCGTGACGATAACATCCAAACACTACTTGAGGCGATAGTCGATGCGTTTGAATTCGCGGAAGAGGCCGACCCGTTACGAGACATCAGGCCAGAGTCTAGGCAAGCAAAGATCCTAGAGGACATGCTGAGATGTGTCACCGAATGTGCCGAATTTATCACATCGTATGCGGAGGACGTTAATGTTGGTACGTCGTCTTGGTCTCTCTTGTTGGTCATTATAAACATGTGATTACAGGAAGACGGGTTTTGAAGAATATCGTCGGCCCAGTTGATGATAAAATCGAACAGCACCGCTCGAACCTCGTCCGACTGCGAGAAAGTTTCCTCGCTCATGCTATTGTCATCGCCGAGGTCACTGGGATAGAGGCTGGTGCGTAGTTATGACAGTCACACGATCGTTGGTGGTCGATCTCACATGGGGAACACAGAGCTGGACGCCAAAATCAGAGAATTGCCTTATAAAGGAGGCTGGCGATTCGGAGATGAGAAGCGATGTATTCCAGGCACACGCGAAGACTTCCTGGACCATATTGTCAAGTGGATCGAGAATCCGGAATCAAATCGTGGGCTCGTCCTCTTTGGCCAGGCTGGCACGGGAAAGTCATCGATTGCATATGAAATTGCACATCGTTTCGATGACAAATATCTCGGCTGTTACTTTGCCTTTCTCAGGAAAGAGCAGTCGAGAGACGAGGCTTATCAGCTGTTCACGACAATTGCCCGGGATCTCTCCGATCGTAACCTTGCGTTCAAGCACGCCCTCGGGAGGCTAGTCAAGGATAAATCTTCCCTTCGCAATACCCGAAATTATCGTACACTTTTCGAATCTCTCCTCGTTGAACCGCTGAAGGACCTGTCGCTCCCTGCACCGGTTCTTATCGTCATCGACGCATTGGATGAGAGCGGAGATGCAGTCGGACAAACTGGATTACACACCTTTCTCGCCGAACACCTTGCCGACCTCCCACACGAGTTCCGCATACTCATCACGTCAAGGTTGGAGGGTGGTATCGAACCTGCATTCACAGGAGCATCGTCTGTCGACACGCTCTACATGGATGACAGTGAACTGGCTTCCAAGACGGAGCAAGATATTCTATTGTATCTTCAGAAGAATCTGCCTCGGGACGTGTTCAAGGAGCATGGTGCTGAACTAGCAAAGGCATCAGAGGGCCTGTTCCAGTGGGCAGCTGCTGCATCCGGGTTCATAAATGGCCCTCCTGCTAGTTTTGGGTTCAGCAAGAGAAAGTGTGTTCAGCGCCTGTTAGGACACTCTCGAGATCACAGTGGAGAAGATCCGTTGGACAAATTATACAAAGAAATTCTCGAGGGGTACTTCGAACCTCAAGAAGCTCAAATTCTATTTCGTTCCGTCATGGGACAGCTTTTCGCTGCAGTCGAGCCGCTCTCGATAGATTCCTTAATCGCCTTGCGTCGGCATGCCCCCATCGATGACGCCGAGGATTCTGATCCTGTCCTTGAAATGCTCCGTCACCTCGGCTCACTGCTGAGTCACGTGACTTCATCCGATCACACGCGTCCCATCGTTCCTCTCCACACATCATTCCGTGACTTTCTGACGAGCAGGAAGAATAACATGTTTTATGTGGACCTTGACGATGCGCATCGTGAATTGGCACATTCCTGCGTTAGCTTGATGCTGGTCAAGCTCAAGTTTAACATTTGCGAACTCGAGTCATCATACCTTGCGAACAGCGATGTCGTAGACCTTAACTCTCGAGTTTCCAAAAACATTCCACCTGCTCTATCGTATGCCTGCATTTTCTGGGACAATCACTTGAAACATGTTGATTTCGAGCAAGACCTGTTCGCGAAATTTGGATCCCTGTTCGAGACAAAGTTTCTGTTTTGGCTTGAAGTGCTTAGCATCAAGTGCAAAGTGAATGCTGCTCTTCCAGCATTGTCGTCACTGACGACATGGCTACGGTCTGGCAAGAGTAAGGTATGTACATGTTCTACTTGAATATGACATATATTGACGACCGCATAATGATTCAATTACAACAGCCGTCTGAAACTGCGGAAAAATTGGTGGCAATTGTGAATGATGGGTCCTCATTTGTGCGGTACTTTGGGATGCCTATTGCAAGGAGCGCACCGCATATCTATATTTCTGCCCTACCATTCTCTCCGTCCTCTTCCCACATCGCCAAGCATTACCTTCATCTATTCTCTCGTACGCTGTGCTTGGAACGCGGGCAGTTGTCTCATTGGCCCGCGTTGGAAATGACGATTCAGGCACATGAAGAACCAATCGAGTCCGTTGCGTTCTCACCAGATGGGCAGCGCATTGCCTCAGGCTCACGTGATTGCACTATTCGGGTGTTGGATTCCACAACCGGGGAGCTTGTAGCAGGCCCGTTTACTGGACACACTGGCACTGTCGAGTCGGTTGCATTCTCTCCTGGCGGGCGGCACATCGCATCGGGCTCGAGGGATGGTACGATTCGGGTGTGGGATGCTGCAACAGGCGAGATCTTCGCAGGCCCGTTTACTAGTCACACCGGCATGGTCCATTCTGTGGCATATTCGCCGGATGGGGAGCGCATCGCCTCGGCCTTGGGAGGTGGCACCATTTGGGTATGGGATGTTGCAAAAGGAGCCGTCGTTGCAGGGCCGTTTACTGGACACACTACATGGGTTGGTTGTGTTGCATTCTCGCCGGACGGGAAGCGCATCGTCTCGGCCTCGGGAGATCGCACGATTCGGGTGTGGGATGCCGCCACAGGAGAGGTTGTTGCGGGCCCGTTCACTAGACACACTGATAAAGTCTATGTGGTTTCGTTCTCACCAAACGGGCAGGTCATCGCCTCGGCCTCGACAGATTGCATGATTCACGTATCGGACGCTGCAACAGGAGAAGTCATAGTAGGACCATTTATTGGACACACCGATCACGTCTACTCTGTTGCTTTCTCACCAGATGGGCAGCTCATTGCCTCGGCTTCATTCGATTATACGATTCGCGTGTGGGATTCCTCGACAGGAAGCGTTGTAGCAGGACCGTTTATTGGACACACCGATTTTGTCCTTTCCGTTACATTCTCTCCCGACGGGCAACGCGTCACATCGGCCTCGTGCGATCGCACGGTTCGTGTGTGGGGCATCACAGCAGACATCGTAGTCGACCCGCTTCCTGGTCACACCAATTGGGTCTATGCTGTTGCATTCTCACCGGATAGCCGGCGCGTTGCCTCAGGCTCATACGATCATACAATTTGCGTGTGGGATACCACAACTGGGCAAGTCGCGTCGGGCCCATTTGCTGGACACACCGGTCGGGTTTATTCTGTTGGATTCTCACCAGATGGGCAGCGAATTGCCTCAGCCTCGGCGGATCGCACGATTCGTGTGTGGGATGCCGTAACAGGAGAGATGGTAGTAGGCCCGTTTACTGGACACACCGATAAGATCAATTTTGTTGCATTCTCGCCAGACGGGCGGCGTATTGCCTCAGCTTCGCATGACCGCACCATTCACATCTGGGATGCCGCCACAGGAGTGGTCGTTGTGGGCCCATTTTCTGGACACACCAATCGAGTTTTTTCCGTTGCATTCTCGCCGGACGGGAAGCGTATCGTATCGGCGTCTGCAGATCGCACGATTCGTGTGTGGGATGCTGAAAAAGGAGAGGCTATAGGAGACCCATTTACTGGACACACTGAGCTGGTCAGATCTGTTGCATTTTCTCCAGATGGGAAGCACATCGCTTCGGCCTCGAGAGATTGCACGATTCGCGTATGGGACGCTGCAACAGGAGAGGCCATAGCACCATTCACTGGACATACAGATGAGGTCCTCTCTGTTGCTTTCTCACCCGATGGGCAACATATCATCTCAGCCTCAAGCGATTGCACGATGCGCATGTGGAATTCCGCGACAGGAGAGGCCATAGCATGCCCATTTACAGGACACAGGGTTCGGGTGTTTTGTGCTGCATTCTCACCAGACGGGCGGTGGATTGCCTCTGCCTCAGAAGATAACACGATTCGCCTATGGGATGCTCCAACAGTAGCAAACACGCTTCCTGGATACACCGAATCGGTCGACTCTGTTGTAGTCTCGTCGGACATTACGGGCCGGGCCTCACACGATCACACGGTTTGTGCCAAAACAGAAAATATCGGGAAGGACGACATTATGAACAAATTTCTAATTAATAGTGATGGGTGGATGTGTGGGGAAAAGGGAGAACTTCTTCTGTGGATTCCCCAGATTCACCGACCATATTTTCATAGGTCCAACACTGTCTGGATAGCAGGCAGATACGAAACTTGGCTTGAACTGCAAAATTTTGTACATGGATCAGATTGGGCTACAGTACATCACGATGTCTAAATAGCGTCGGTTGCAGTTACGTTTTTTATTTCAAAATCCATGTACTCACGAGACTGTACCTGTTACCATTACTATGATCTAGTGGCTGGCCTGTTTATATATCACTCTCTGTGTGATTGTCTGAGGCGCTCTCAGACTTGCTCGCGCTGGCCCACCTTTTACCATGAACTACACCTCTGCCGCCTACCCTGGAGCTTCGTCTTAGATGACGCTGACGACCATTCCAGGTACATAGCTCCGAGAATTTGTAGGAGGATGAGTGTACTCGTGAGCAAGTGGAGTAGCATCATGTACGCGAAGATGAGCACCTGGTGCTAGGTTGTTTGCGTGGCTTGTACGCAGCCAGGAACATGAGATACGCGTCATTCTTCTCGAGCATGTGAAGCCGCTGCGAGCCTTCGACACAATAAGTCATTCTTCCTCCTGTTGGGCCACGAAAGAGATAGAGCACCTCGATTTCCTCGGCATCGCCGTCACGTCGGCGCTTGTTGGGGTGTACTTCAAGTTCGACTGCAGGGCCAGACGGAGTGCGTCATCGTAACGAGTCCATCATAAACCGGCTCTGGAATATTCAGAGAATTCTGATTGTAGTTCCGTAACATAATTTGTCTTCCCTTTTTGGGGTGGGACCTTAGTTTCCGTCATCAGTGATCGCGTGAGCAGAGATTTTGATCCAGTCAACTGGCAGCTGCGTCTTAAACACCTTATATAAAAAGGCCACCTAACATAACGCCCTCTCGTGGGGACATGAACTGCAGGTAATGACTCATGAACGAGACGACAATGATTGGCATGGCAGCCAACTATGATTGAATGTATTGAATTCCAGAACTGAGCGGTGAGTTGTGAAGGTGGGAAATCGGTAAAAGAGACATTTTTTCATGGCCTGACTCGGACAGGGCACGGCCGAAATCTCCGCCCTTCCCCAAACGAGAAACTTCTGCTGAGGTATTATGACAATACATACAAATAAACCCTGCCTGAACTACTTGGCCCGGCAACCCCCGAAGCTACACAGAGGAAATAACACGCATATAGTGGAATCACGAGTACAGCCCAGGGCAGCGCACCTGGGAAGGCTGAGCTGCTGTTACTGTCACCACAAAAAGCCAGTAAGTTGGGAGATCGTCACTCCGTCGAGGCCGGCGAGGCCAAAATCGGGAACGATGAGCTGGGGAAAGGAGCTAGATATATAACCGAGTCGCTGGTTGCCACTGTGACATACAGGTGTTGGTGGTTAGCCCGACGCAAGGGATGCATCCGAGTCTGATTTAAGAGCGCCCTCTCATTTCTCCACCATCGAGCACGTGATTGAGCTTGTGATCGTGTACTTAGTGTTGCCGCGGTCCGGTCCGGTGCTGCTCGAGACTCGAGTTGACACCGGTGCAACACTGCAACTCTCGAGTTACCACATCACGGGACTTCGATATCTAGCCAATGAGGACTCATGGTTGTTTAATTCACACGTTTGTGTGCTTTGCAGCAAAATATGGTGTTTGTCATATTGTGGTTGTGGGTGCATTATCTACTGGAAAAATGTCCTCTATGTACTACTCGAATAATGCTTGTGCTACTACCCAAGCACCCACAAATTGGGGCCACCAAGTTGCATGGAGGGAGGGCTGAGGTGAGAGCCTGAACCCACTCATTGGTACGCTTCCACACCCATGAAATCGTCCTCATCTCCAAAGCAAAGGAGCACACGGGCCCTAGGGTCACGCACAAGATCCTCGAGCGTGTGTTGGTAAGTCCGCGTGCGGAATGCGGTGAGAAGCCGCATGGGCCAAGTGGGTATGATATCAGGACGTGTGTTGTGCGCAGTGGCACAGGCAGCACTGGGTGCAGTGACGCAGTGAGCGCGCCATTCGAGTACCCCTACCAATAAAAAACTTGGTTTTAAGCATTTGTCTTGTTGATAGACTGTCCGGGGGCCGGTCCGGGCCACGGCCCCCCCCATTTTGCCCGGCCCTGACCCTGGCCCTCAGGGCCGGTCCGCCCTGCAGTTGGCCCTGGCCCTTAAAGGGCCAGCATTGGCTGGCCCTGGCCCGACCCGGGGCCGGCCCGGGGCCGACCCGGCCCCACCCCTTAAAAAAACTATTTAGTTAATTAATTGGTTCTGGTAAAACTTTCTCACACTTGATCACATAATCAACTCACAGGCTCCCTTCTGATAATTGCACAACCCGGGATTCGAACTCTCAACCACTGCACACAAAAATTGGAGCTGATGACATCTTTACCATTACACCATCCAAGCTCAATATATTTTTCCTCCATAGCTTCTCTTAAACTGTTGACTTGCCTCAGATTTACTTTTTCAACATGTTGAACTCTCGCGCTTGCCTTGTGATCCACTCCCTCGCCCCGAGTCGCTGTGCCCGTGCCCACTCTCGTTTTCCGCCATTACCTCTGTCTTCGCCCTCCCTTCTCTCGCGCCTTCTCTGTCGCCGCCATCGCCCCGTCTCACGCCTCGCATCCTCGGACTCTTCTGTCGCCCCGCCCTCTGGTGCCGCCGCCTTCTCTTGGTGCCATCATCGCGACACCTCCTCGTCGCCGCTACCACTGCCGTAGCCTGTTAGCTTGGTCCATTGGTGTGTCATGTTCTTTTTTTTGACTTTTCACAACTAATCTTTCTTTAATTTCTTATTTCCTTTTCCCCTCCTGCATCTCCTTCGAGGGATGTCCCTGCACCCACCCGTAGACAGTCTATTGGCGTCACGGTCGCTCGGGCGTCGCTGTTGCGACCGTCCGAGCCCCTGACGCCAGTGACTCGTGCTATGGCGTGCGCGGGTCCCCTCCACTCTGTGCCGCACCTGCCATCTCCCCCTTCGCCCGCCGCCATTCCCAACGTGGGAGTTGCTGTCCCAACGCAGTGTGCCGCCCCCCTCGCCGCCGCCGTTCCCAACGCGGCCGTTGCTGTCCCGACGCAGCGGTTGCTGTCCCGCCGCCGCCGTTCCAGACGCGACCGTTGCGGCCCACTGTCCTGATGGTGCCGCCCCTACCATCTCACCCCTCGCCGCGGCCGTTCCCAACGGCCGTTGCTGCCCGACGCAGCGGTTGCTGTCCCGCCGCCGCAGTTCCAGATGCGACCGTTGCGGCCCACACAGCGGTTGCTGTCCCGATGCCGCCGCCGCCGCCCCGATTCCGCCGTCGCAGTCCTTGCACTGTTCCCGACACCACCCACACCACTGTTCTGCACGCCCGCAGCAAGCCCCCCTCCCCGCCGCCACACCGCCCTGTTTAGGGTAGCCAGGGCAGGGCCGGCCCTAGGGCCGACCCTAAGGGCCGGTCGCAAAACTCTCCGGCCCTGGCCCTGGAAATAAGGGCAGGGCCACCCTGGTGCTGGCCCGGCCCCTCAAGGGCCAGCAAATTGCTGGCCCGGCCCTAGGGCCAACGAGGGCCGGCCCGGCCCCCGGACAGTCTACTTGTTGACAGGGGGAAAGGGATGAGAAAGAGAGGGGACTATTTACGCACTACAGGCACAACTTCGCACACGTCACTGAGCCGCTTGAGTGCATAGCTCACGAGCTCGCGCAGCTCCTCAGCCTCTGGTAACCCCGTAAATGATTTCCAGCCCGAAGAGAGACCAACGTCTAAAGCACGGAAATAAAGGCAAACTGTGAGGTGATGTGCTTACAGTTTATTGGTGCACCTTCCATATGACTCCTTGGAGTCGACTTCAAAGTGGACATTCTGGGTTCAAGAGTTCACCGTAGGCGAGATAGGGTCAAAGCTGAGTGATGACGGGCACTCGCCCTCTTGTGGGAGCTGGATGAGAAATTTCACACGGCCTGACAAGGTGTGTCCCATCCATTTACAGGAGAGTAGACAGTCACCCGAGGAAAGAACATGAGAAAAATGAAAGGGGCTAGTATGGTTAAGTAGAGTAGGATGTGGGTTTGGTGTCCAACTTGAAGAGGAAATGAACGATGAGGATGAGGGCCGCAAAAAATCAAGACAAACACGTTGGTAAGCCCACGTGGGAATTCCATATATGGCATTGGTCCCTGCAGTTGGCAGATGGGAAACACTTTATAATCAACTCGCTAGTGAAAAGTACGCGGTAACAAAGAATGACATCATTTTCACGTAATGGTAACAGTCACACTTTTCACTTCCCACACTTCGGACAACCCCGAGTGTAACGTACTCACAGATGTGACTGTCACCGTAACGCCCCGACACGCCTCCTCCTAATTTTGCTTAATTACCCTCCCGCCCCGTAATTGCCAGTTATGGCTGGAAACTTGTTGTCAGGAAAATGGGGATATATCCAGGGGATGTAAACATTTTCGACCCTGCACAGAGAATGACAGAATGAAACCTTGTTCACAGAATGCAGGCCATTAACCTGGCAGCTGGTGCTCTGAATGCAGACTCGCAATGCATATATTCACATCCTGTATAAATAGATGCTCCTCTGACAACCTTTTTTTCCCGCTGGTTCACACTGCTGGTGCACTCCCCCTCCATGATCTCTCTCGCCTCTGGCCAATGCTGCCACGCAACCTATGCATTCCGCTGTATCACGCTCAGATAACAAGCACGCACAAGCTCTCCCTAGCTTTCACTGCCTTTGGTGGTTACCTCATCATTTTCTAGCACGTCACCATCTGCACCTAATGAAAGTCTTACAGTTATTGAGCTCACAGACCTTGGTCAGTATCCCTCTCTTGGTGCCTTCTTTTGTCGTTCCCTTGCTCCAACACGTGAGTCATGTCCCATTGCCTGCTCTCGTTTCTCCCCCAGATGGCATGGTCCTTCATTTCGGTGCTGTACAAGGCACACTTGTCAAACAGTTACAGGGCTTACTTATTCTCTCGACGCACTTCTCGGCGTCGAGCGGCTCAAACCTCAACGGCCTCAACAGGGAAACTGAGGCCCATCATCACCACGACAACAACGACAGTGTCACGGTTCGCAGGGACCGTGGCTCGAAGTGAGCGTCGTTCTGGTTGGCTATTTGCTGTGGCGAGTCGGACAAGACTAGCAACACCAAATAGTCGATTCTAGCACGCGCAGACAAGGTCCCAGAAGGAGTAGACTTGACTGTGCGAACTCTGGGTGTTCGTATCGCGTGAGGCGGTTAGTACGGGCCGGCGCACGCGATGGTCGGAGTTACCGTTCCTAAAGAGGATAGACGGTGGCAGATGGGTTAATGACGATGTGTAGGTTCAACCGCAACACGGGCGCGAGTGTAATTGGAGCGCAAGGGATGCTCGCCTTCCAAGGACACTTGTGCGAGGTTGAACTAAGGTTCGAGGGCGGACGCGGTGTGAGAAGTGGGAACTACTTCTCTCAGCGCGTTCGTATTAGGGTTCAGGCGTCTGGGAGCTTGTTCCAGAGGAAATGGAACAAATTCACAGATGTCTGATCGTGGCGCGAGGTACCTAGATCAAGGTACGAAGAGGGGATGAACAAGTAGAGGAGGAAGATGCGATGCGAGTGTGAGCAGGAGACAACGAACTGCGATTCTAGACGAAGCTGAAGCTGGGGCTTTAGCTTGTCTACAGGGCCCTATTTATGCGTACAGAGGGCCAGCCAACTATCCTACAAAGGTCACAGTACAGTAGCGAAGTCAAGACTATTGACTAAGGACCTGAGTCAGTTCTGATGACTCAAGAACTGACTCAGTGCGTCTGACTCAAGATCTGAGTCAAGAACGCTGACTCAAGATTTGAGTCATCATCCCTGAGTCAAATACTCGTCCAAAACGGCGATGCACAGCCCCTAGAAGTCGCACAGAGGGGGCTGGCCGGAGAAAGGGATCCTAGGTCATAACACAAGTCAAAAAATAGATGGAAAATAGCAAGGAATGGGCCGGGCGGCCCGCATAACCGTAACAGACAGTGCTGTTTTCTGTCCATGAGATGGCCACCCTGGACAGCCGTGAGTTTTCAAATGTTACTTCTGATGATGTAGAAGAGGGTGCCCCGGAATTTCAATTTCCAACAGACCGGGAGGTGTACGAGCGTCCATCACCACCACCTGTGCCACATAAACATGGCATACGGATCAATGCATCTGTTGTCAAGTCGGACAAGTTGGTTCAAGAGATGGCTGCCGACCATCCCTCCGTTGCGAGAGAGCTCAGCCCACACAACGCATTCCCTGGTCGCACCGGCCTACAGAAGCGCGGCACCAGTCCGACAGCATGGGTTCTCGAAAAGTGGCAGCATTTCCAAGGTATCTGTCGCGCCCTTCCCTTCTTTTCCATGAGCTGATTGAGGGGCTTTTTTTTTCTGGCAGGTGAGCTATTTTCGGTCTTGCCATGGGTTGCCGGATGCATCGAGAATTTGTTTGTATTGAACGAGCATGTTGTGCTACTCAGGCGATGACGGCACAGATTTTTCGGCATGGTCCCGGTTGGTGCGACAAGCGTGGGGAGCACAAATCAACTGAACGTACTCTAGCGAGTATGGGCGAGATTGCAGGGGTTGGCTAACGAGGAACCGAGAACGGACGGATGTGCACCGGAACGAAAGGAGGCACCCGTGGGGAAAGCACGGAGATAAGGGGGGATACGAGACGTATGGTAAACGCGAGAACAAGACAAGACACTACGACTTTGTAGCAATATGAAGGAGACAAGAGGTGAGAGACAGGAGACTTAGAGACAGATGATTCGAGACGAAAGTGATCTACTTGATAAGCCCTTCACTGGCCATTGGGCTAGGCCTTATATCTAGTTTACCATAGATCTTAGATAAATGCAGAAAGTCAACAAATCTGGCAAGTCTGGATGGTGAGCTCAAGAAGTTATTCGTGAAACAAGTGTGAAACATCAAGGCAATAGGGAAGAGAGCAAGAATGGTATGAAAAAGGGAGGATGTGAGACTTCGTCCGCTGGGACGCTGCAACGGGCAATGCCCCCGATAGGCTTGGTCTCGCACGACGGCGCTCGATAATTAGACTGTCCGGGGGCCGGGCCGGCCCTCGTTGGCCCTAGGGCCGGGCCAGCAATTTGCTGGCCCTTGAGGGGCCGGGCCAGCACCAGGGTGGCCCTGCCCTTATTTCCAGGGCCAGGGCCGGAGAGATTTACGACCGGCCCTTAGGGGTCGGCCCGGGGCCGACCCTGCTGGCCCTACCCATAGGGAGGCTGCGAGGGCGGGGCTGCAGGGTGGCGCCGCAACGGGGGCGTCGGGGCAGCGGCAGGGGGGTGGCGGGGCAGTGACGGCGGCGTCGGGGCAGCAGCAGCGATGGGAGGGACGCAGCAGCGACGGCGAGGCAGTGGCGGCGGCATCGGGGCAGCAGCAGTGACGGCAGGGGCGGCGGGGCAGTGGCGGCGGCGTCGGGGAAGCAAAAGCGATGGGAGGGACGCAGCAGCGACGGTGAGGCAGTGGCGGCGGCATCGGGGCAGCAGCAGCGACGGCAGGGCTGCAGCGTCAGGGCAGCAGTAGCGATGTCAGAGCGGCGTCAGAGGCGGCGGCGAGGGGGGCGGCACACTGCGTTGGGACAGCAACTGCCACGTTGGGAATGGCGGCGGGCGAAGGGGGAGATGGCAAGTGCGACACAGAGTGGAGGGGACCCGCGCACGCCATAGCACGAGTCACTGGCGTCAGGGGCTCGGACGGTCGCAACAGCGACGCCCGAACGACCGTGACGCCAATAGACTGTCTACGGGTGGGTGCAGGGACATCCCTCGAAGGAGATGCAGGAGGGGAAAGGGAAACAAGAAAGTAAAGAAAGATTAGTTGTGAAAAGTCAAAAAAAAAGAACATGACACACCAATGGACCAAGCTAACAGGCCACGGCAGTGGTAGCGGCGAGGGGGAGGTGTCGCGACGATGGCACCAAGAGAAGGCGGCGGCACCAGAGGGCGGGGCGACAGAAGAGTCCGAAGATGTGAGGCGTGAGACGGGGCAATGGCGGCGACAGAGAAGGCGCGAGAGAAGGGAGGGCGAAGACAGAGGTAGTGGCGGAAAACGAGAGTGGGCACGGGCACGGCGACACGGGGCGAAGGAGTGGATCATAAGGCAAGCGCGAGAACATGTTGAAAAAGTAAACCTGAGAGCGGACTGAGCCAAGTCAACAGTTTAAGAGAGGCTATGGAGGAAAAATATATTGAGCTCGGATGGTGTAACGGTAAAGATGTCATCAGCTTCAATTTTTGTGTGCAGTGGTCGAGAGTTTGAATCCCTGTGTGCAATTATCAGAAGGGAGCCTGTGAGTTGATTATGTGATTAAATGTGAGAAAGTTTTACCAGAACTAATTAATTAACTAAATAGTTTTTTTAAGGGGTGGGGCCGGGTCGGCCCCGGGCCGGCCCCGGGTCGGGCCAGGGCCAGGGCCAGCATCAGCTGGCCCTCCAAGGGCCAGGGCCAGCTGCAGGGCGGACCGGCCCTGAGGGCCAGGGCCAGGGCTGGGCAAAATGGGGGTGGCCCTGGCCCGGACCGGCCCCCGGACAGTCTATCGATAATGCAAAGAAGGAAAGACTGGCACTAGAGTCAGAAACACGGTCAAAGTGTTGTCTCGTAGTACCAGCCTTTAAGGAAGAAGTCTAAGTGGAGTTGAAAAATAAGTGATCAAGCAAAGTAAGAAGTCCAAGAAAGTCTTATCAAGGTCCCGTCAAACGGATGATACCTGGTATGTGCAAATGCCCACGTTCGAAAACTTGGTCGATAAATCTTTGCTTCGTGTTGGGGTCGGTCAATGTCGGGTGGTGAAACGAATCGAATACGAGGGTGGACGCGAGATCAATGGATGATCGAAAGTGGACGGAATCGGAGGCAAATGCGAGGGCTACCTTACACAACTTAAATCAGGTGTGGAGAACATTCTTGTCATCTATCGATGTTCCCTTACAGATTTTGATGCATAGGCTGCACATGAACGTCCATGGACATCCTCCGCCACCGTGATTGGGGACATACAATGAGGCGGTCTACTACTCGACCACGTTGTCGATCTTGAACGGCCAACCACTGCAACCGGGGTATGATTCAGAGATGGGCAGGTTTTGCCTTGGGAGCACGATCGTGCTCGTATTCGAGGCGCCACCGACGTTCGAGTTTGCAGTGCTGTAGGGTCAGCCTCGCGGCTGGCCTCGAAACCCCTCTCTGTGCATCGGTGGATCCTAGTACACCCAACTCACGCTTCCCTCTCGCCTCTATCCCTGCTGCCGCTCGCCAAATTCTCTGGATTGCTTTTCATCTCGTTCTCGCGCGTTTCGATCTCAAATTGAGCCATGATCGCCCTCGGCCATGATGCAACTACGCCTTGGCCTTAGACCCGTCCTCTGTGGCCTCGCATTGCATGACGTTTTTTTGTGTCTTTTCCTTTGGTTCTTTCATGATTCTGACTTGTCTCGCGTCTCCTGTGTTTCCTGTCTCGTCCTAGTTTGCCTCGCAGTTCCTATTGCTGACTCAGTTTGGGATTCTCGATCGCCTTCCCCCACTTCTCCTTACCTTGCTTTCTCCTTTGTTCCCTTCAATTTTAGAGAGCCTCGCCCCCTTCCCTTTCATACCTATCTCAGTCCCAATATACCTCCACGGCCATTGTTTTCGTTCCAGTAGTCTCGATACTTACTCGATCCCCCATTCTCGATGCGTTCACCCCCTTTCTAGATTACTGGCTCAAATGTATATATATTCTTGCGAAATGTACACCTAAATCACGCCGCTCACCAGTTGGTCTCGAATTCTCGTCTGCTTCAAAGTCTCAAGTTTCTTTAAAAGTCTCTCAAGCCTTCTTCCTTCAAAATCTCGTCCTATTCCACTTTCTCCCTCCTACTTGTTTCGATCTCGTCTACTAATATCGCGTGTACATACTATAGAGGTTGGTAATTAGTTGGCTACAACCACAGTTATTAGTAAGAGTACATTCCTGGGGGGAGGTTTTTCAGTACATTGCACAGTACCTGGCAAAGCTGCAAAAAAAGTAGCAATAGCTGTACACTCGCCAGTAACAATAACACAAAGAGAAAAGAGCAATGCCACGTATAAGACTACAGTGTGGTGTCGACGAGGTTGCCGACCCCAACACCAAGCACCTGTGTAACTGAACCTTGTCCTTGTCCTTGTCTTCTCCTCGACCCAGCGAGTCTCCCGTTGTTCGTAAAGGCTTCTGATCGCGTGTAGGCTGCTGATGGCAGTGTCCAGCACGCGGCGAAAGTCCTCCTCACGCACGTCGCTGCTGCTTGAAGGTGACCCATCACGTGAGGACGACGAAGTGTGCTGGAGCTGCTTGAGAAATGATGGCGAGCGCGAAGTGTGGCGCCGGGCAGCCACTTCGGCAAAGGCAGAACGGAGAACGGATACTCGTCATATCGGACGATTCAAGTCGCCTGAGGTCGCAACGAATTGCCCCGTGACGCAACTGCATGGAGCCTGCTGTGTGAGAGGGCGCAGCAAGCAGCACGAGCAGTGGTACTGGCTAAATTAGTACAATATATACAGTAAAAGTACAAAAGTACTTTGAATTCAGCCCAGCAATTACTGATACTACTTTCTACAGCACCTACTGATGTAGCTAGTTAATTATGACCAGTATGATCTGTTATAGCTAGTATACTTCTATATAGCTAGTGCCACTCATTTTTCCTGTCACATTAACTAGACACAGCTAAACCAGCTTACTATTTAGTACACTTTAGTGCAGTTATAGCTACTATAAATTATAACCCATTAACTAGACACAGCAATATGTTTACTACTAGTTTACTTTAGTATGGCTATAGCTAATGCCAAACTTCCATGAGTTAATTAGATGTAGCAACTGATTTACTACTAGTACACTTTAGTACAGTTATAGCTGCTACTAGTTTATACCACATTAACTAGACACAGCAACAAATTTACTACTAGTACACTTACATGCAGTTATAGCTGCTACAAATTTACATCACATTAACTAGATTACAGTAACTCAAGTTCTACTAGTACATGTACATACAGTTATAGCTGCTAGTAAATTGTGCCACATTAACTAGGTCACAGCAACAGAACTTCTACTAGTACACTTATGTGCAGTTATAGCTGCCACTAATTTATACTACATTAACTAGACACAGCAACAAATTACTACTAGTACACTTACATACAGTTATAGCTGCTAGTAAATTGTACCACATTAACTAGGTCATAGCAACAGATCTACTAATAGTACACTTATGTGCAGTTATAGCTGCCACTAATTTATACTACATTAACTAGATTACAGTAACTCAAGTTCTACTAGTACACTTACATACAGTTATAGCTGCTAGTAAATTGTGCCACATTAACTAGGTCATAGCACAGAACTTCTACTAGTACACTTACATACAGTTATAGCTGCTAGTAAATTGTACCACATTAACTAGGTCATAGCAACAGATCTACTACTAGTACACTTATATGCAGTTATAGCTGCCACTAATTTATACTACATTAACTAGACACAGCAACAAATTACTACTAGTACACTTTAATACAGTTCTAGCTATCACAAATTTACATCACATTAACTAGATTACAGTAACTCAAGTTCTACTAGTACACTTACATGCAGTTATAGCTGCTAGTAAATTATACCACATTAACTAGGTCACAGCAACAGATCTACTACTAGTACACTTATGTGCAGTTATAGCTGCCACTAATTTATACTACATTAACTAGACACAGCAAAAATTACTACTAGTACACTTTAATACAGTTCTAGCTACCACTAATTTATACTACATTAACTAGATTACAGTAACTCAAGTTCTACTAGTACACTTACATGCAGTTATAGCTGCTAGTAAATTGTACCACATTAACTAGGTCACAGCAACAGACCTACTGTTACGGCTCGACTGGGGCCGGGTCCCAACTAGGGTTCGAGTAGTTCTGGTCTCTCCTAAGACCTAGGCTCAGGGTTACCCAAGGTAACGACGCGCAGAGCCCTGTGGTGTTGTAGCACAACCACCAAGCTTCAGTAGCCTTATTAGGGCGTATAGGAGGGTAAGAGAAAGAGGGAGAAGGAGGAGAGGAGAGTTCTGTCTTTCAGGAGAGGGAAACAAGTCGATTGATGTTAAAGCCGAAGCTGGGGTACAAGCTACCAGCTGAGGCCTACTTATACAATGTATGCTAATTGTTCTACCAAACTAGGGTGGACAATAAGCAAGGAGTCAAGACAATAGAACACGGGGACAATAGAGACTCGGAACAATAACACTGGACAGACAATAGCACAACCAGAACAATAGAACAGTCAGCACAATAGAAACAATGTGGACGGGACGTCATCAGGATGAGTAAGCGGGTTAGGAAGGCATAGGGTCCAACGTGTCCTGCATTCCGTAACAATACCCCCTCTCTAGAAGGCAGTCCCACCTGCCACCTTAGTCAGTTTTACGTCGTGACTGGGACGGGCCGGCGACACAAGTGTCCAGGACTTCCATCTGCTTGCGCTTCTTCTTGATCTCCTCTGCCGTGCCATCCAAAAGACATCCCCCACTGTGCCATATGTGGTCTTCAGGGACGCGGCACACTCCAAGCCCTGGCATACAGGAGAAGTGAGGAAAGGGGCAGCCGTCGCTGTTGTGGGTCATCATTCTGTCGTGGAAGCGGCAATGTTTTAGCTCTCGACGCGGCGTAGAGTCATTTGGAAAATCGAATCTCTGAAGACCGCCGGAATCGAGTCCCAAGCGATCAAGTCCGTGTGGGTGAAGAGTAAGGCGTGCTCGTGGTTCCATATCCCGATCTCTCTGCTGAGGACCCCCGGGATTACCGTCCCTCTGGTCGAGCCAGTATTCGGTGGTTCCATAGGCGGGGAACGCTTGAATGGCTTCGTCCTGCGTGCTAACTGGGGTCGTCTGGGTGCCGACGCTGCGGGTCTGAGGGGGCGAATCCGGGACCCAACCGTCTGTCTGTGCCGCCACAACAGCGGGGGTCGTGGGAGCACGAAGGAGGTTAATCTGCAGCCTGCCTTCGTCGTCTTCTTCAAACCACTCGTCTTCAGGGGTCTCTGGTCTAGCGAAGTCACCCAGCCTTTGGGCAACCATGGTGCTACGGCCGTCAGTGAAGATACGGGTGCGTCTCTGAACTCCAGGGTGGTCCCTTCTCCACTTGAAATCGAAAAGGCAGTGAAGACACTGTCGGGTATCCTCGTAGTACTTATAGGGATTGTAAGGCCACTCGTAGTTGTTTTCGCGCCCCACTGGCCAGTCATACGGGATCCCCAGACACACGAGGCGGACTTGGCGGTAGTCAACTATGAAGGAGCCGGGGGAAGTGCGATGTTCTCGTTTGGGATCGAAGAAGTCTGCGTCTGCTCGGGACGCTTGGAAAATTTGTGGGAGGGAGAGGTCAAGGTTTGCGGTTTGAATCTCCTCCCAAGTATAAGGGAGCGAGGTAACCGGGGCGTTAGTAATGGGAAGCGCAGATGGCCTCCCGACAGAAGTGTTTGTGCTGGCTATGATGGGCGTAGGTGATGTGGATCTGTCGTTTGACGAAGAACTCGCGGAAGTGAGGGACAATGAAGGGGGGTTCGTTGGGCTCTTGGAAGAGAGAGCGAAGCTGCATTGTCTGTTGTCCATCCTCCCCCGTCTTATTATAATCTTTCTCGCCTTTGTTGGGTTTTGTTTGTGAAATTCTTCCACCAAGTCATCCGCATGCACCTGGTCAGCTGGTTCCCAGGTGTTGTGGGCGTGGGGGTACCCTTCCCACTTTAGGAAGTACTCGAGGCGCCCCTTGCCACGCCCTTTTCGCCTGGAGTCTTCGACTTCGTATTCTTCCTCTCCTTCTATTACGTCTGGGGCTGGTTCCTTGAAGGCCTGCCCATTTTCTTCCGTCTCCTTGTATGGAGATAGAAGGGACGCATGGAAGACCGGGTGGACATGTTTTTGACGCCACTGATCCGGGAGTTTCAGTTTGAAAACTACCGGGTTAATCACCTGGACCACGGGAAATGGGCCATATCTTTTTGGGGCTAACTTGGCAAAGGGGTGTGACGTTTTGAGGTTTTTCCCGTCTAGCCAAACTTGGTCTCCTTCCTGGAAGGGTTCATATGCCCGTCTGCCCTTCTTCCGCACATTCCGCTTCTGGAGGAGGTCTTTCGCCCTTTGGATCGCTTGACGCGCCTGGTTACGTTTCTCCATCAGATAGTCTTTGCGCCGTTCTACTGCTGGCATCTTTCCTTCCTTATCCGTTTGCCACACCGTGGGTGTGTGTCCCATAAGTAAGTTGAACGGGGTTTGTTTTGTTGTTTCATTGATCCACAAGTTGTGGACGAACTGGGCTAGAGGCAACCAGCTGACCCAGTCATTTTGTTGGAAGTTTCCATAGACGCGCAGGTATTGTTCTAGCCATTGATTTGTTCGTTCCAATTGGCCATCTGTCTGGGGTGGTATGCCGTACTGATGTTCTGGTCGATCCCCAATTGTCTACACAGTTCTCTCGTCCATTTTGATGCGAAGCGTGGGTCGCGATCCGATATCACCCGCTTCGGAGGGCTGTAATGGGGGAACACCTCTTTGGCATAGCATCTTGCGACTCCTTCACTGTCGATGGTTTTGTTGCAAGGGATAAAGAACGCCGCCTTGCTACAATCGTGGTCGGTGATGGTCAGGATACTATCATAGCCTTGTGACTCTGGGAGGTCTGTGATCAGGTCTAGGGCAACTGTCGAATATGGGGCATAGCTTTGTTTCGGGGGAATGGGTACCAGGGGACTTTAGGTCTGGTTGTGCCGCTCTTGGTGCTTTGACAAGTTACACACCCCTGCACGTATTTGGTGACGAATGTCCTCATCGTGGGCCACCAGTAATCTTTAGCGATCGTGGACCAAGTTCTCATGATCCCTGGGTGCCCTGCCATTTTGTGATCGTGGTACATTTGTAGAATGCTTCGATGCACTGTAGGGTCTTCTGGAACCGCTAGCCGGTCATGGTGATACCATTTGGTCCCGAAGCGCGTCTGGTGCTTTCGCACCCCTTCCGTCTTCGTCCACTCTTCTAACTGTTGTTGGTGCTTCTCTTGAGCACACTCTACTTCTTGTTCCAGCGACTGTTCTTCCGTGAAGAGACGCACGAAGAGCTCCGGGGGCAAGACTAACACATCTTCGTGGTCATTTTCCCCTTGGTCGCACCCTGGTCGTCGTGACAATGGGTCGGCCTTGTTAGTCTTACCCGGCCAATGTACGATCTTCATGTTATATTCTGCCATTTTGGGGATATAACGTGCCACCCGTCGACTGATTTTGTGTGCTTCCCAGTAGTACTGAAGGTTGGCATGGTCACTGACAACGGTGATGGCGTGTGGGGAACTTAATAGAAGGTGTCACCAGTGTTCCAGACCTCGGATCATTGCTAACAGCTCCCTATCGTGGATATCATAGTTTCTTTCTGCTTGGTTGAACGTTCGCGAGTAGTAACCCACAGGGCGCAACTTCTGATCCCCGTCAGGTTGGTGGAGGATCGCTCCACTGGCATATTGTGAGGCGTCGACTTCCAAAACAAATGGCTCCACCAAGTTAGGTCTCTGTAAGACTGGGTCGCTAGTGACTGCCTTGATCAGCTGATCGACCGCCTGCGTGCACTCCCTGTCCATTCGAACTTGGTTGTCTTTTTCAGCAGGTTAGTTAGAGGCCTAGCAACGTTGGCAAAACCTGGAATGAACTGCCGTTGATAGCCCAGGACCCCAAGCGTACTGCGGACCTCCCATACTGATTTTAGTTGACGTGGCCAGTCTGCTAGGCCGTGCTTCTTGCTAGGGTCGATGCGAATGGTGCCCTGGTCGATGACGTACCCCAGAAACTCGATCTCTTTCTTGGCGAATTGACATTTTTCTGGCTTCAGAAAGAGTGACTCTTTTTCCAAAATTTCCAGGTATTCTTTGGTAATTTGATCGTGCAATTCTGGGTCGTCAGGGGTCACAATGAGGAAGTCGTCCAGGTACCAATGGACCCAACGGGGGTATTTCTTTTTAAATCGGCGAAGATGCGGTCTGCCATTCATTGAAAAGCGGCGGGTGCGTTGCACAGCCCGAAGGGCATGACTTTGGCTTCGAATAGCCCTTCATCAGTTTTTACTGCTGTGATCCATTGGCTGTCCGGATGAATTCAAATGTTGTAGTATCCATCTCTAATGTCAAATTTGGACATTAGTTTGGCATCCCCCATCTGGTCGAAGATGGTGTCGATGCGAGGGAGGGGATACACGTCCTTCACCGTCCATTCGTTTACTTTCGGTAGTCGTAGACCGGCCTCAGCTTCCCGTCTTGCTTCTTGATATAGAAGAAGGGGCTGGACCATGCGGACTTTGACCTTGTGATGTATCCTTTAGCTTGTTGCTCTGTGAGAAATGTCCTCATGGATTTGGTTTCTTCCGCCGTCAACTTATATGTTTTACAATTGATGGTCTTTGGGGCGTCTGGCAAAAGCGTAATGACGAGGTCTTCAGGGCGCGAAGGGGGGAAACGTTTTGCTTCTTCTTCCGAGAAGACTTTGGCGTATTTCTGGAATTGTTCTGGGACTGCCACCTTGCTTTGCCCCTTCCCTTCTCATTGCGCCCATTGTTGGCTAAAACTCGTCTTGCATGCTCTCGTCCTTCGTGCTGCCCACTTCAATTTCCAGCTTCGCCCCGTGGTAGAAAGCTTGATCGGTGGGCCACGAACCCTCCCATCCTTCCAGTTAATTTGGGGGTCGAACTCTCATAACCAAGGATATCCCAGGATAATTCGATCTTCGCCCAAATTCGTGATGAAGAAGATTTGGGCTGCTTCCTTTCGTCCCTGCAGTATATTGAGGAGGCAGTAACTGGTGATCTTCCCATCTTGATTTCCGTTCCATCCACATTGAACACCGTTCGTGGTTCCTGGAGGTCTATTGATCCCAGGCCCAGTTTTTCCACCATCCTTGGGTCAATGAAATTTTCTGTGGCACCACTATCGAGTAGTGCCTTTTCGGCAGCCGTCTTGGTCGCGCTCGTGAATGACAGGGGAATGTCCAGTGTATTGGTTCTCGAGATACGACATATTTGAGTAGACGGGCTCGCACCCAGGCTGCGCGGGTCGAGCCATTCAAAAATCCTCTTCTTCTACCAGCCCGTCCAAGGCGCCGTTGAAGGCTCCTTTCCCAATTTGGCTCTAATGCTCCTGAGCATCTGGATGGGGTCCTCGTCATCACCGACTTGTGTAGTTTCATCATCCTCCTTCTTGCTGGCTCTAGCCCTGGGCTGCTGTGGCGGTCTGGGATTGCTTTGCCCCTTCTTTTTAGGGCAATCCCTGGAGAGATGTCCTTGTTCTTTGGCAGAAGAAACACCGTCCCTCCTTTTCTCAGTCTTTGTTTCTCGTCCGCTTTAGCTGAGTCGGTCCTGGTGACATCGATGTCCATGGCCCAGGGATCTTTCTGAGGGGGGGTTCC